>JAXIVJ010012859.1:37500-38961 GCA_036785665.1 Chirona hameri | reverse complement strand
TACAATGACATAACATACTGCAGTTTTCGGATGAAACACGCACCACAGGCTACTCTACGAACGATTATAAGATAATAGGCGAGTCCAGGTAGGGTAAAAATAAGCAATGTTAATTGAAGTTGTAAGTGAAATAGTCACTGTTGACTAGTTAGTATCATAATAGCGGATAATATACTTATCAAAAGGTCTTGCGCCGCCCCAGTTTGGATCCTGGATACGCCTATGATGAAGTACAACATGCAAAAAGGAACTATCTACGATCAGTAACATATTTATAGTGCTGGGTAGCAACTTGTCTGCGGTTAATACTTTTTCCCAATTTTACCCCCTTTTTCACTAACCTGGTACCGCCTATGGCAAAAATATGATTTATAACTGTTTTTTCTAATGTCTCAATCACATACCATTTCATTTATCAAAAAAACAAACATAAAAATGGTTGTATTACGCATTTACTTCACCCCCATATTGAGTGACCTGCACATGCCTATGATTTTTGAATTTTCAAACGTCACCGTCATATATCAATTTCCAATTTAATCTCTATCGATTCCTGTTAGTTGTGTTAAAATCGGTCGATAAACATGAAAGCTATGTTGGATCAAAAATACCACTAAAATTTGTAGTTTTTGCCCCCCCCCCATCCCAAATTTATATTTTGTTATTATTTATAAATGTAGATCGTGTTGAGGGGAACCAGACACCGTTTCATTTTTTGAAAATCGGACGGGTAGATCTCGAGATCTCCGGGGGGGGGGGGGGCGGAATCCGCCCCCCCCCCCCTGTTACAAATAGGGGTAGCAAGGAGCCTGTTACAAATAGGGTTAAGTAGCAAGCACAAACCAGTAACCAGTATGCCCCTCCAACTATGGCCAGATAAAATTGATTTCTTCCTATGTAGCTATTTTATGTATCTATTTATAAAATTGATTTCTTCCTATGTAGCTATTTTATGTATCTATTTATGCAATATGTATTATGCTGCAAATTAATATGAAATGATTGAAGTCACATTTGTTTAATGTGCTTTCGGTCTTGCTTGCAGCATTCACTATTTTGCTTTGTAAATGTATTTGGTTCCTTTGTTCACAATTATACTGTCTTTTTGGAAACTGTACATGTGTGATTTATGATGTTAAACAAAGCTATTTTTGCCAGTGTGTTATCTTAAACAATTCAACAATAAATAAGTATACAAATTGAAAATCGGTCAAATTTTGCATATTTTTGGCTTCAACCCAAATCGGTCGGTATTCGGTCAACTGAAATGCCTCCCATTCGGTATCGATTTGGAATCGGTCAGGACATTTTTGGAAAATGACATCACTAGTAGACACGCGTATACAAAATTACGCAAAAAATACTGGTATACGCGTTACAAAATGTGTTCCGCCGCTGGCGAAAAATTTATTCCGCAAACTTAGATCGTGGAACCACTTTCCTGACACTGCACATGTCTGG
>JAXIVJ010012859.1:0-35000 GCA_036785665.1 Chirona hameri | reverse complement strand
GGGGCAGGGGCAGGGGCAGAGGCAGAGGGGCAGAGGGGCAGAGGGACAGGGGCAGGGGGCAGAGGGGCAGTGGCAGAGGGGCAGGGGGCAGAGGGGCAGGGGCAGAGGGGCAGAGGGACAGGGGCAGAGGGACAGGGGCAGAGGGACAGTGGCAGAGGGACAGGGGCAGAGGGACAAGGGCAGAGGGACAGGGGCAGAGGGACAGGGGCAGAGGGACAGGGGCAGAGGGGACAGGGGCAGAGGGACAGGGACAGAGGGACAGGGGCAGAGGGACAGGGGCAGAGGGACAGGGGCAGAGGGACAGGGGCAGAGGGACAGGGGCAGAGGGACAGGGGCAGAGGGACAGGGGCAGAGGGACAGGGGCAGAGGGACAGGGGCAGAGGGACAGGGGGCAGGGGCAGAGGGGCAGATGGGCAGGGGCAGATGGGCAGGGGCAGAGGGGCAGGGGCAGAGGGGCAGATGGGCAGAGGGCAGGGGCAGAGGCAGAGGGGCAGGGGCAGGGGAAGAGGGGCTGGGCTGGGACAGGGGCAGGGGCAGGGGCAGGGGCAGGAGCTAGGGGGCAGGGGAAGAGGGGCTGGGGGCTGGGGCAGGGGGCAGGGGCAGATGCAGAGGGGCAGGGGCAGAGGGACAGGGGCAGAGTGACAGGGGCAGAGGGGCATGGGGCAGAGGCAGGGGCAGAGGGGCAGGGGCAGAGAGGGGCAGGGGCCGAGGGGCCGAGGGGCCGAGGGGCCGAGGGGCAGAGGGGGCAGGGGCAGAGGGGGCAGGGGCAAGAGGGGCAGGCAGAGGCGGGCAAGAGGGGCAGGCGAGAGGGCAGGGGCAGAGGACAGGGGCAGAGGCAGGGAGAGGGCAGAGGGACAGGGCAGAGGGGCAGGGGAGAGAGGGCAAGGGGAGAGTGGAGCAGGGGCAGATGAGCAGGGGCAGATGGGAGGAGAGTGGAGGGCAGAGGGCAGGTAGGCAGAGGGGCAGGGCAGAGCGGGGAGGGGAAGAGGGAGAGGGACGAGGGGCAGGGGCAGAGGGGCAGGAGGGGCAGGGCTGAGGGAAGGGGGACAGGGGAGAGGGGCAGGGACAGAGGGGCAGGGGCAGGCAGAGGGGCAGGGGCAGAGGGCAGGGGCAGGAGGGGGCAGAGGGGCAGGGGCAGGGGCAGAGGGGAGGGGGGCAGAGAGGGGCAGGAGCAGAGGGACAGGGGCAGAGGGGCAGGGCAGAGGGGCAGGGGCAGAGGGGCAGAGGGGATTCAGCAGGACGGGCGCGCCTCGATGTGGAGGGCGATAAGGTCGGTCGTAGGCGGTGGGAAGGCCGACCGAGCGCAACCTGAGGCGACGCCGGACCAGCTGAACGAGTTTTTTTTTGTGAGCGTAGGGCCACGCGTGGCGTCCGAGGTGCGGGACATGGGAGAGACCGAACTACCCTGTCGACTGCCTCGTGTTGGGGCCTGCGCGTTCAGCCTGGTGCCATTGACGCTGTCCGAGCTGCGGGCGCTCGTGCTCGGCATGAATAGTTCCTCTGCCTGGGCGAGGACGGCGTCACCATCCATATGATCCGCCTGTCATTTGAGGCGATCGGCGGTGTGTTCCTGCATTTGCTCAACTCCAGCTTGTCTAACGCCCAGGTCCCTGAATCCTGGAAACATTCCCTGGTCTATCCTATCCACAAATCCGGCGATCCTTCCGATCCATCCAACTTCCGGCCAATCTCCATCGTTCCTGTTTTCGCCAAAATTGTAGAGCGGGCGGGCCGTGCACCAACAGCTTTACAATTACCTTTCCCAAAATCACCTCCTGTCCCCAACTCAGCACGGTTTTCGTCCTCGTCACTCGACGGAAACCGCGCTGATATCCATAACTGACCAAATCCTATCCGCCAATGACCGCGGCGACCTCTCTCTCCTCTGCCTGCTGGATTTGAGCAAATGCTTTGATGTGATAGACCACCAAAAACTCCTCACCAAATTACAACTTCACGGCGTAGATACTTCCTGGTTTTCAGCCTACCTTCACAATCACACCCAGAGTGTCAGCCTCACTGACATTCTGGGTAGCACCAAAAAATCTTCCCCGCTTCCCAACGGCATCGGCGTTTTTCAAGGCTCTGCTCTCGGCCATCTGCTCTACTGCGTCTTCGCTAACGACCTGAGTTTGTTTGTCGAGGACGCAGTGGTGGTACAGTACGCCGATGACACCCAAATTTTAGTATCTGGCAAGAAGTCACAATTCAAAAACATCTTAGTCAAGATGGAGCGGGTCTTGGCCTCTCTCGATTGTTGGTTCCGAGCCAGCGGATTGAAAGTAAATGCCGGTAAAACGCAACTGATGCTGCTGGGAAGCGCCCAAAATCTTCGCAACGTCCCCAACTTCATTGTCAAATTTCGCGATCACCATTTACTCCCCGTTTCTGATGCAAAAAACCTCGGTCTGACCTTTGATCGCACCCTCAGCTGGGACAGTCACGTCTACTAGAAAATGTTTCGGCACTCTATCTGGTCTATCACATCTAAGGAACCACCTGCCACCATCCGTCATCGCCGCCCTGGTCCAGGCCCTTGTTCTCTCGCAGATCCGATACTGTATCTCTGTGTATGGCAACTGCACACAGAAAAACGTATCTCGTATTCAAAAAATTCTTAACTATGCTGCTAAAGTGATTTTCGGCCGCAAAAAGTTTGATCACGTGTCGGATCTGCTTGGGAACTTGGGCTGGCTCAGGGCAGACCAGCTCGTGCGCTATCACTCCATGTGCCTATTGCATAAAGTGTAGCGCTCAGGTGAGCCCGAGATCTTGGCTGGCGGGCTCGTGCGTGTGTCCGAGACTCGTCAGCGGTCCACGCGACAGGACCAACACTTGATAGTGCTGCGGTCAAGGTCAGCCATGGGACAGCGGCGTTTTTACAGCCGTGCTCCGCGCGACTTCAACGGGCTCCCGCCTGACCTGACGCGCCTCCCGGTGCACCTGTTTGCGGGACGCCTAAAGCGCCATCTGCGCGGCGGCGGAGGAGTTACGTGATCGGTCGGCCACTGTGGTGTGTGTGTATGTGTGTGTGTGTGTGTCTGTGGGTGTGTGTGTCTGTGGGTGTGTGTGTGTGTGTGTGTCTGTGTATGTCTGTGTGTGCGTGTTTGCGTTTTTTCACTTCCCATGTCCGCCGTTTTAGCCTCTGACGAGGGGCCGTAATAGCCATGAGCTTATCGTGGATGGCCTTAATATATGTCTATGTCTATGGGCAGGGGCAGAGGGGCAGGGGCAGAGGGACAGGGACAGCGGGGCAGGGGCAGAGGGGCAGGGGCAGAGGGGCAGGGGCAGAGGGGCAGGGGCAGAGGGGCAGAGGGGCAGAGGGGCAGAGGGGCAGAGGGGCAGAGGGGCAGGGGCAGAGGGGCAGGGGCAGAGGGGCAGGGGCAGAGGGGCAGGGGCAGAGGGGCAGGGGCAGAGGGGCAGGGACATAGGGACAGGGGCAGAGGGGCAGGGGCAGAGGGGCAGGGGCAGAGGGGCAGGGGCAGAGGGCCATGTACAGAGGGGCATGGGCAGAGGGGCAGGGGCAGAGGGGCAGAGGGGCAGGGGCAGAGGGACAGGGGCAGATGGGCAGGGGCAGAGCGGCAGGGGCAGAGCGGCAGGGGCAGAGGGGCAGGAGCAGGGACAGGGGCAGGGGCAGAGGGGGCAGAGGGGCAGAGGGGCAGAGGGGCAGAGGGCAGAGGGCAGAGGGCAGAGGGGCAGAGGGGCAGAGGGGCAGAGGGGCAGAGGGGCAGAGGGGCAGAGGGGCAGAGGGGCAGAGGGGCAGAGGGGCAGAGGGGCAGAGGGGCAGAGAGGCAGAGATACAGAGAGGCGGAAGGGCAGGGGTAGGTCCAGTCCGATCCGGTCCGGTGCGGACAGAGCAGGGCACGTCAGGTCAATGTACGGCGGGTCAGGGGGCATGACTCAGGAGTTTGGTGGGTAAGGGCACACAGTTGGGTCACTGCTAGTCAGGTCAGGCCAGGGGAAGTCAGGCGGATTCAGGATAGGTTGAAATAGGTCAGGATGGGTCGGGCAAGACCATAAAGGATGCAACTCGGAGGACGATGAATATTCAGGCAAGACAGTGGAGAGGGATACTATTCAGATCAGAAATAATCGTACAAGAACAGCAGTACAGCACATTGCAACATCGAATTGCATCGTACATTACAAGTGTTTAAAAACAGGAAACACCCACCAACACCATGACTAAAAAATGCATCTAAAACTGAATACATTAATCTACACTACTCAAGGTTTTACTTTTAAACACAAATTTAAACAGCAAAACATTACACACACATGAAACATAATGTATCCTGTAACATAAGACTAAATGTTGCATACAAATCGCTGTTAAGTTGGAGCAAGTCCATGTCACATTGACTACAAAGCATAGTCAACAATTGTTACCTGCTCTCGCTTCTTCTCCTTTTCAAATTGCTTCATCTTGCGACTGATTTCATTCTTCTTGGTGATAATATACTGCAGAATGGCCTCTTTGTCGAACAACCAGCCGTCCGCCCTAACATAAACCATGTGAATAAGACTGGAGGTCAGCCCATGGGACATTGTCTGCGGACTAAGGTCAACCACGACATTCTGGACAGCCGGCAATACAAAATAAAATGATGATGATTCGCGACTTAGGGAGCTCTAGACATATCGGCCATACGCCGCCCAAGGCACACAACAGAACAAAATGTGCCATCTCCACAGCACTGCGTTACAACCGGGCAGTCGGTCCTCAACCTGCCCACCCCAGCGCTCGCCACCTACCCGCCTACCCCCGATCCCCACCGCCTTACGTCACCACCGGCGTGTCACCACCACCGGCGTCACACAACAGAACAAAATGTGCCATCTCCACAGCACTGCGTTACAACCGGGCAGTCGGTCCTCAACCTGCCCACCCCAGCGCTCGCCACCTCCCCCCGATCCCCACCGCCTTACGTCACCACCGGCGTGTCACCACCACCGGCGTCACACAACAGAACAAAATGTGCCATCTCCACAGCACTGCGTTACAACCGGGCAGTCGGTCCTCAACCTGCCCACCCCAGCGCTCGCCACCTCCCCCCGATCCCCACCGCCTTACGTCACCACCGGCGTGTGACAGGGCTGCAGGCTGAGGCAGCAGCTGTCGAACTCCTTCACCGAGTCCTTGTTGGTGCGCATCTTGTCCGTGCCGTAGCCGGACTGGCGGGCGTCCTTCCGACGCTCGGCGTACGTGTACACCATGCCGGCCGTAGAGTTCTTGCCGTGACGCGTCATGATGGCTCACTTCTCTGAAACGGACCAAGACAACTGGGTACAACACACGGGAGGAACGCAGACAACTGGGTACAACACACGGGAGGGACGCAGACAACTGAGTACAA
The DNA here is from genome assembly GCA_036785665.1 of Chirona hameri. Lineage (NCBI taxonomy): Eukaryota > Metazoa > Arthropoda > Thecostraca > Balanomorpha > Balanidae > Chirona > Chirona hameri. Next base: position 29,643 of record JAXIVJ010012859.1, on the reverse strand, counting down.
CACACGGGAGGGACCAAGACAACTGGGTACAACACACGGGAGGGACGCAGACAACTGGGTACAACACACGGGAGGGACGCAGACAACTGGGTACAACACACGGGAGGGACGCAGACAACTGGGTACAACACACGGGAGGGACGCAGACAACTGAGTACAACACACGGGAGGGACGCAGACAACTGGGTACAACACACGGGAGGGACGCAGACAACTGGGTACAACACACGGGAGGGACGCAGACAACTGGGTACAACACACGGGAGGGACGCAGACAACTGGGTACAACACACGGGAGGGACGCAGACAACTGGGTACAACACACGGGAGGGACGCAGACAACTGGGTACAACACACGGGAGGGACGCAGACAACTGGGTACAACACACGGGAGGGACGCAGACAACTGGGTACAACACACGGGAGGGACGCAGACAACTGAGTACAACACACGGGAGGGACGCAGACAACTGGGTACAACACACGGGAGGGACGCAGACAACTGAGTACAACACACGGGAGGGACGCAGACAACTGGGTACAACACACGGGAGGGACGCAGACAACTGAGTACAACACACGGGAGGGACGCAGACAACTGAGTACAACACACGGGAGGGACGCAGACAACTGAGTACAACACACGGGAGGGACGCAGACAACTGGGTACAACACACGGGAGGGACGCAGACAACTGAGTACAACACACGGGAGGGACGCAGACAACTGGGTACAACACACGGGAGGGACGCAGACAACTGAGTACAACACACGGGAGGGACGCAGACAACTGAGTACAACACACGGGAGGGACCAAGACAACTGAGTACAACACACGGGAGGGACGCAGACAACTGAGTACAACACACGGGAGGGACGCAGACAACTGAGTACAACACACGGGAGGGACGCAGACAACTGAGTACAACACACGGGAGGGACCAAGACAACTGGGTACAACACACGGGAGGGACGCAGACAACTGGGTACAACACACGGGAGGGACCAAGACAACTGGGTACAACACACGGGAGGGACGCAGACAACTGGGTACAACACACGGGAGGGACCAAGACAACTGGGTACAACACACGGGAGGGACGCAGACAACTGGGTACAACACACGGGAGGGACCAAGACAACTGGGTACAACACACGGGAGGGACGCAGACAACTGGGTACAACACACGGGAGGGACGCAGACAACTGGGTACAACACACGGGAGGGACCAAGACAACTGAGTAAAACACACGGGAGGGACGCAGACAACTGGGTACAACACACGGGAGGGACCAAGACAACTGAGTAAAACACACGGGAGGGACGCAGACAACTGGGTACAACACACGGGAGGGACCAAGACAACTGAGTACAACACACGGGAGGGACGCAGACAACTGGGTACAACACACGGGAGGGACGCAGACAATTGAGTACAACACACGGGAGGGACGCAGACAACTGAGTACAACACACGGGAGGGACGCAGACAACTGAGTACAACACACGGGAGGGACGCAGACAACTGTGTACAACACACGGGAGGGACGCAGACAACTGAGTACAACACACGGGAGGGACGCAGACAACTGGGTACAACACACGGGAGGGACCAAGACAACTGGGTACAACACACGGGAGGGACCAAGACAACTGGGTACAACACACGGGAGGGACCAAGACAACTGGGTACAACACACGGGAGGGACGCAGACAACTGGGTACAACACACGGGAGGGACGCAGACAACTGGGTACAACACACGGGAGGGACCAAGACAACTGGGTACAACACACGGGAGGGACGCAGACAACTGGGTACAACACACGGGAGGGACCAAGACAACTGGGTACAACACACGGGAGGGACGCAGACAACTGGGTACAACACACGGTAGGGACGCAGACAACTGGGTACAACACACGGGAGGGACCAAGACAACTGAGTAAAACACACGGGAGGGACGCAGACAACTGGGTACAACACACGGGAGGGACCAAGACAACTGAGTAAAACACACGGGAGGGACGCAGACAACTGGGTACAACACACGGGAGGGACCAAGACAACTGGGTACAACACACGGGAGGGACGCAGACAACTGGGTACAACACACGGGAGGGACGCAGACAACTGGGTACAACACACGGGAGGGACGCAGACAACTGGGTACAACACACGGGAGGGACCAAGACAACTGAGTACAACACACGGGAGGGACGCAGACAACTGGGTACAACACACGGGAGGGACCAAGACAACTGAGTACAACACACGGGAGGGACGCAGACAACTGAGTACAACACACGGGAGGGACGCAGACAACTGGGTACAACACACGGGAGGGACGCAGACAACTGAGTACAACACACGGGAGGGACGCAGACAACTGGGTACAACACACGGGAGGGACGCAGACAACTGAGTACAACACACGGGAGGGACGCAGACAACTGAGTACAACACACGGGAGGGACCAAGACAACTGAGTACAACACACGGGAGGGACGCAGACAACTGGGTACAACACACGGGAGGGACGCAGACAACTGAGTACAACACACGGGAGGGACGCAGACAACTGAGTACAACACACGGGAGGGACCAAGACAACTGAGTACAACACACGGGAGGGACGCAGACAACTGAGTACAACACACGGGAGGGACGCAGACAACTGGGTACAACACACGGGAGGGACGCAGACAACTGAGTACAACACACGGGAGGGACGCAGACAACTGGGTACAACACACGGGAGGGACGCAGACAACTGGGTACAACACACGGGAGGGACGCAGACAACTGGGTACAACACACGGGAGGGACGCAGACAACTGAGTACAACACACGGGAGGGACGCAGACAACTGAGTACAACACACGGGAGGGACCAAGACAACTGAGTACAACACACGGGAGGGACGCAGACAACTGAGTACAACACACGGGAGGGACGCAGACAACTGGGTACAACACACGGGAGGGACGCAGACAACTGGGTACAACACACGGGAGGGACGCAGACAACTGAGTACAACACACGGGAGGGACGCAGACAACTGGGTACAACACACGGGAGGGACGCAGACAACTGGGTACAACACACGGGAGGGACGCAGACAACTGGGTACAACACACGGGAGGGACGCAGACAACTGGGTACAACACACGGGAGGGACGCAGACAACTGAGTACAACACACGGGAGGGACGCAGACAACTGAGTACAACACACGGGAGGGACGCAGACAACTGGGTACAACACACGGTAGGGACGCAGACAACTGAGTACAACACACGGGAGGGACGCAGACAACTGAGTACAACACACGGGAGGGACGCAGACAACTGGGTACAACACACGGGAGGGACGCAGACAACTGAGTATAACACACGGGAGGGACGCAGACAACTGAGTACAACACACGGGAGGGACGCAGACAACTGGGTACAACACACGGGAGGGACGCAGACAACTGGGTACAACACACGGGAGGGACGCAGACAACTGAGTACAACACACGGGAGGGACGCAGACAACTGAGTACAACACACGGGAGGGACGCAGACAACTGAGTACAACACACGGGAGGGACGCAGACAACTAGGTACAACACACGGGAGGGACGCAGACAACTGGGTACAACACACGGGAGGGACGCAGACAACTGAGTACAACACACGGGAGGGACGCAGACAACTGGGTACAACACACGGGAGGGACGCAGACAACTGGGTACAACACACGGGAGGGACGCAGACAACTGGGTACAACACACGGGAGGGACGCAGAAAACTGGGTACAACACACGGGAGGGACGCAGACAACTGAGTACAACACACGGGAGGGACGCAGACAACTGGGTACAACACACGGGAGGGACGCAGACAACTGGGTACAACACACGGGAGGGACGCAGACAACTGGGTACAACACACGGGAGGGACGCAGACAACTGGGTACAACACACGGGAGGGACGCAGACAACTGGGTACAACACACGGGAGGGACGCAGACAACTGGGTACAACACACGGGAGGGACGCAGACAACTGGGTACAACACACGGGAGGGACGCAGACAACTGAGTACAACACACGGGAGGGACGCAGACAACTGGGTACAACACACGGGAGGGACGCAGACAACTGGGTACAACACACGGGAGGGACGCAGACAACTGAGTACAACACACGGGAGGGACGCAGACAACTGAGTACAACACACGGGAGGGACGCAGACAACTGAGTACAACACACGGGAGGGACGCAGACAACTGAGTACAACACACGGGAGGGACGCAGACAACTGGGTACAACACACGGGAGGGACGCAGACAACTGGGTACAACACACGGGAGGGACGCAGACAACTGGGTACAACACACGGGAGGGACGCAGACAACCGAGTACAACACACGGGAGGGACGCAGACAATTGGGTACAACACACGGGAGGGACGCAGACAACTGGGTACAACACACGGGAGGGACGCAGACAACTGAGTACAACACACGGGAGGGACGCAGACAACTGGGTACAACACACGGGAGGGACGCAGACAACTGAGTACAACACACGGGAGGGACGCAGACAACTGAGTACAACACACGGGAGGGACGCAGACAACTGAGTACAACACACGGGAGGGACGCAGACAACTGGGTACAACACACGGGAGGGACGCAGACAACTGAGTACAACACACGGGAGGGCCGCAGACAACTGAGTACAACACACGGGAGGGACGCAGACAACTGGGTACAACACACGGGAGGGACGCAGACAACTGAGTGCCAACACACGGGAGGGACGCAGACAACTGAGTACAACACACGGGAGGGACGCAGACAACTGAGTAAAACACACGGGAGGGACGCAGACAACTGAGTACAACACACGGGAGGGACGCAGACAACTGAGTACAACACACGGGAGGGACGCAGACAACTGAGTACAACACACGGGAGGGACGCAGACAACTGGGTACAACACACGGGAGGGACGCAGACAACTGGGTACAACACACGGGAGGGACGCAGACAACTGAGTACAACACACGGGAGGGACGCAGACAACTGAGTACAACACACGGGAGGGACGCAGCCAACTGGGTACAACACACGGGAGGGACGCAGACAACTGGGTACAACACACGGGAGGGACGCAGACAACTGAGTACAACACACGGGAGGGACGCAGACAACTGAGTACAACACACGGGAGGGACGCAGACAACTGGGTACAACACACGGGAGGGACGCAGACAACTGAGTACAACACACGGGAGGGACGCAGACAACTGAGTACAACACACGGGAGGGACGCAGACAACTGAGTACAACACACGGGAGGGACGCAGACAACTGGGTACAACACACGGGAGGGACGCAGACAACTGAGTACAACACACGGGAGGGACGCAGACAACTGAGTACAACACACGGGAGGGACGCAGACAACTGGGTACAACACACGGGAGGGACGCAGACAACTGGGTACAACACACGGGAGGGACGCAGACAACTGAGTACAACACACGGGAGGGACGCAGACAACTGGGTACAACACACGGGAGGGACGCAGACAACTGAGTACAACACACGGGAGGGACGCAGACAACTGGGTACAACACACGGGAGGGACGCAGACAACTGGGTACAACACACGGGAGGGACGCAGACAACTGGGTACAACACACGGGAGGGACGCAGAAAACTGGGTACAACACACGGGAGGGACGCAGACAACTGAGTACAACACACGGGAGGGACGCAGACAACTGGGTACAACACACGGGAGGGACGCAGACAACTGGGTACAACACACGGGAGGGACGCAGACAACTGGGTACAACACACGGGAGGGACGCAGACAACTGGGTACAACACACGGGAGGGACGCAGACAATTGGGTACAACACACGGGAGGGACGCAGACAACTGGGTACAACACGCGGGAGGGACGCAGACAACTGGGTACAACACACGGGAGGGACGCAGACAACTGAGTACAACACACGGGAGGGACGCAGACAACTGGGTACAACACACGGGAGGGACGCAGACAACTGGGTACAACACACGGGAGGGACGCAGACAACTGAGTACAACACACGGGAGGGACGCAGACAACTGAGTACAACACACGGGAGGGACGCAGACAACTGAGTACAACACACGGGAGGGACGCAGACAACTGGGTACAACACACGGGAGGGACGCAGACAACTGGGTACAACACACGGGAGGGACGCAGACAACTGGGTACAACACACGGGAGGGACGCAGACAACTGAGTACAACACACGGGAGGGACGCAGACAATTGGGTACAACACACGGGAGGGACGCAGACAACTGGGTACAACACACGGGAGGGACGCAGACAACTGAGTACAACACACGGGAGGGACGCAGACAACTGGGTACAACACACGGGAGGGACGCAGACAACTGAGTACAACACACGGGAGGGACGCAGACAACTGAGTACAACACACGGGAGGGACGCAGACAACTGAGTACAACACACGGGAGGGACGCAGACAACTGGGTACAACACACGGGAGGGACGCAGACAACTGAGTACAACACACGGGAGGGACGCAGACAACTGAGTACAACACACGGGAGGGACGCAGACAACTGGGTACAACACACGGGAGGGACGCAGACAACTGAGTGCAACACACGGGAGGGACGCAGACAACTGAGTACAACACACGGGAGGGACGCAGACAACTGAGTAAAACACACGGGAGGGACGCAGACAACTGAGTACAACACACGGGAGGGACGCAGACAACTGAGTACAACACACGGGAGGGACGCAGACAACTGAGTACAACACACGGGAGGGACGCAGACAACTGGGTACAACACACGGGAGGGACGCAGACAACTGGGTACAACACACGGGAGGGACGCAGACAACTGAGTACAACACACGGGAGGGACGCAGACAACTGAGTACAACACACGGGAGGGACGCAGCCAACTGGGTACAACACACGGGAGGGACGCAGACAACTGGGTACAACACACGGGAGGGACGCAGACAACTGAGTACAACACACGGGAGGGACGCAGACAACTGAGTACAACACACGGGAGGGACGCAGACAACTGGGTACAACACACGGGAGGGACGCAGACAACTGAGTACAACACACGGGAGGGACGCAGACAACTGAGTACAACACACGGGAGGGACGCAGACAACTGAGTACAACACACGGGAGGGACGCAGACAACTGGGTACAACACACGGGAGGGACGCAGACAACTGAGTACAACACACGGGAGGGACGCAGACAACTGAGTACAACACACGGGAGGGACGCAGACAACTGGGTACAACACACGGGAGGGACGCAGACAACTGGGTACAACACACGGGAGGGACGCAGACAACTGAGTACAACACACGGGAGGGACGCAGACAACTGGGTACAACACACGGGAGGGACGCAGACAACTGAGTACAACACACGGGAGGGACGCAGACAACTGGGTACAACACACGGGAGGGACGCAGACAACTGAGTACAACACACGGGAGGGACGCAGACAACTGGGTACAACACACGGGAGGGACGCAGACAACTGAGTACAACACACGGGAGGGACGCAGACAACTGGGTACAACACACGGGAGGGACGCAGACAACTGAGTACAACACACGGGAGGGACGCAGACAACTGGGTACAACACACGGGAGGGACGCAGACAACTGAGTACAACACACGGGAGGGACGCAGACAACTGAGTACAACACACGGGAGGGACGCAGACAACTGAGTACAACACACGGGAGGGACGCAGACAACTGAGTACAACACACGGGAGGGACGCAGACAACTGAGTACAACACACGGGAGGGACGCAGACAACTGAGTACAACACACGGGAGGGACGCAGACAACTGGGTACAACACACGGGAGGGACGCAGACAACTGAGTACAACACACGGGAGGGACGCAGACAACTGAGTACAACACACGGGAGGGACGCAGACAACTGAGTACAACACCCGGGAGGGACGCAGACAACTGAGTACAACACACGGGAGGGACGCAGACAACTGGGTACAACACACGGGAGGGACGCAGACAACTGGGTACAACACACGGGAGGGACGCAGACAACTGGGTACAACACACGGGAGGGACGCAGACAACTGGGTACAACACACGGGAGGGACGCAGACAACTGAGTACAACACACGGGAGGGACGCAGACAACTGAGTACAACACACGGGAGGGACGCAGACAACTGGGTACAACACACGGGAGGGACGCAGACAACTGAGTACAACACACGGGAGGGACGCAGACAACTGAGTACAACACACGGGAGGGACGCAGACAACTGGGTACAACACACGGGAGGGACGCAGACAACTGAGTACAACACACGGGAGGGACGCAGACAACTGAGTACAACACACGGGAGGGACGCAGACAACTGGGTACAACACACGGGAGGGACGCAGACAACTGGGTACAACACACGGGAGGGACGCAGACAACTGAGTACAACACACGGGAGGGACGCAGACAACTGAGTACAACACACGGGAGGGACGCAGACAACTGAGTACAACACACGGGAGGGACGCAGACAACTGGGTACAACACACGGGAGGGACGCAGACAACTGGGTACAACACACGGGAGGGACGCAGACAACTGAGTACAACACACGGGAGGGACGCAGACAACTGGGTACAACACACGGGAGGGACGCAGACAACTGGGTACAACACACGGGAGGGACGCAGACAACTGGGTACAACACACGGGAGGGACGCAGAAAACTGGGTACAACACACGGGAGGGACGCAGACAACTGAGTACAACACACGGGAGGGACGCAGACAACTGGGTACAACACACGGGAGGGACGCAGACAACTGGGTACAACACACGGGAGGGACGCAGACAACTGGGTACAACACACGGGAGGGACGCAGACAACTGGGTACAACACACGGGAGGGACGCAGACAACTGGGTACAACACACGGGAGGGACGCAGACAACTGGGTACAACACACGGGAGGGACGCAGACAACTGGGTACAACACACGGGAGGGACGCAGACAACTGAGTACAACACACGGGAGGGACGCAGACAACTGGGTACAACACACGGGAGGGACGCAGACAACTGGGTACAACACACGGGAGGGACGCAGACAACTGAGTACAACACACGGGAGGGACGCAGACAACTGAGTACAACACACGGGAGGGACGCAGACAACTGAGTACAACACACGGGAGGGACGCAGACAACTGGGTACAACACACGGGAGGGACGCAGACAACTGGGTACAACACACGGGAGGGACGCAGACAACTGGGTACAACACACGGGAGGGACGCAGACAACCGAGTACAACACACGGGAGGGACGCAGACAATTGGGTACAACACACGGGAGGGACGCAGACAACTGGGTACAACACACGGGAGGGACGCAGACAACTGAGTACAACACACGGGAGGGACGCAGACAACTGGGTACAACACACGGGAGGGACGCAGACAACTGAGTACAACACACGGGAGGGACGCAGACAACTGAGTACAACACACGGGAGGGACGCAGACAACTGAGTACAACACACGGGAGGGACGCAGACAACTGGGTACAACACACGGGAGGGACGCAGACAACTGAGTACAACACACGGGAGGGACGCAGACAACTGAGTACAACACACGGGAGGGACGCAGACAACTGGGTACAACACACGGGAGGGACGCAGACAACTGAGTGCAACACACGGGAGGGACGCAGACAACTGAGTACAACACACGGGAGGGACGCAGACAACTGAGTAAAACACACGGGAGGGACGCAGACAACTGAGTACAACACACGGGAGGGACGCAGACAACTGAGTACAACACACGGGAGGGACGCAGACAACTGAGTACAACACACGGGAGGGACGCAGACAACTGGGTACAACACACGGGAGGGACGCAGACAACTGGGTACAACACACGGGAGGGACGCAGACAACTGAGTACAACACACGGGAGGGACGCAGACAACTGAGTACAACACACGGGAGGGACGCAGCCAACTGGGTACAACACACGGGAGGGACGCAGACAACTGGGTACAACACACGGGAGGGACGCAGACAACTGAGTACAACACACGGGAGGGACGCAGACAACTGAGTACAACACACGGGAGGGACGCAGACAACTGGGTACAACACACGGGAGGGACGCAGACAACTGAGTACAACACACGGGAGGGACGCAGACAACTGAGTACAACACACGGGAGGGACGCAGACAACTGAGTACAACACACGGGAGGGACGCAGACAACTGGGTACAACACACGGGAGGGACGCAGACAACTGAGTACAACACACGGGAGGGACGCAGACAACTGAGTACAACACACGGGAGGGACGCAGACAACTGGGTACAACACACGGGAGGGACGCAGACAACTGGGTACAACACACGGGAGGGACGCAGACAACTGAGTACAACACACGGGAGGGACGCAGACAACTGGGTACAACACACGGGAGGGACGCAGACAACTGAGTACAACACACGGGAGGGACGCAGACAACTGGGTACAACACACGGGAGGGACGCAGACAACTGAGTACAACACACGGGAGGGACGCAGACAACTGGGTACAACACACGGGAGGGACGCAGACAACTGAGTACAACACACGGGAGGGACGCAGACAACTGGGTACAACACACGGGAGGGACGCAGACAACTGAGTACAACACACGGGAGGGACGCAGACAACTAAGTACAACACACGGGAGGGACGCAGACAACTGAGTACAACACACGGGAGGGACGCAGACAACTGGGTACAACACACGGGAGGGACGCAGACAACTGACTACAACACACGGGAGGGACGCAGACAACTGAGTACAACACACGGGAGGGACGCAGACAACTGGGTACAACACACGGGAGGGACGCAGACAACTGAGTACAACACACGGGAGGGACGCAGACAACTGGGTACAACACCCGGGAGGGACGCAGACAACTGAGTACAACACACGGGAGGGACGCAGACAACTGGGTACAACACCCGGGAGGGACGCAGACAACTGAGTACAACACACGGGAGGGACGCAGACAACTGGGTACAACACCCGGGAGGGACGCAGACAACTGAGTACAACACACGGGAGGGACGCAGACAACTGAGTAAAACACACGGGAGGGACGCAGACAACTGGGTACAACACACGGGAGGGACGCAGACAACTGAGTACAACACACGGGAGGGACGCAGACAACTGAGTACAACACCCGGGAGGGACGCAGACAACTGGGTACAACACACGGGAGGGACGCAGACAACTGGGTACAACACACGGGAGGGACGCAGACAACTGAGTACAACACACGGGAGGGACGCAGACAACTGAGTAAAACACACGGGAGGGACGCAGACAACTGGGTACAACACACGGGAGGGACGCAGACAACTGAGTACAACACACGGGAGGGACGCAGACAACTGAGTACAACACCCGGGAGGGACGCAGACAACTGGGTACAACACACGGGAGGGACGCAGACAACTGGGTACAACACACGGGAGGGACGCAGACAACTGAGTACAACACACGGGAGGGACGCAGACAACTGAGTACAACACACGGGAGGGACGCAGACAACTGAGTAAAACACACGGGAGGGACGCAGACAACTGGGTACAACACACGGGAGGGACGCAGACAACTGGGTACAACACACGGGAGGGACGCAGACAACTGAGTACAACACCCGGGAGGGACGCAGACAACTGGGTACAACACACGGGAGGGACGCAGACAACTGGGTACAACACACGGGAGGGACGCAGACAACTGAGTACAACACACGGGAGGGACGCAGACAACTGAGTAAAACACACGGGAGGGACGCAGACAACTGGGTACAACACACGGGAGGGACGCAGACAACTGAGTACAACACACGGGAGGGACGCAGACAACTGAGTACAACACCCGGGAGGGACGCAGACAACTGGGTACAACACACGGGAGGGACGCAGACAACTGGGTACAACACACGGGAGGGACGCAGACAACTGAGTACAACACACGGGAGGGACGCAGACAACTGAGTACAACACCCGGGAGGGGCGCAGACAACTGGGTACAACACACGGGAGGGACGCAGACAACTGAGTACAACACACGGGAGGGACGCAGACAACTGAGTACAACACACGGGAGGGACGAGACAACTGAGTACAACACCCGGGAGGGACGCAGACAACTGAGTACAACACACGGGAGGGACGCAGACAACTGAGTACAACACCCGGGAGGGACGCAGACAACTGGGTACAACACACAGGAGGGACGCAGACAACTGAGTACAACACACGGGAGGGACGCAGACAACTGAGTACAACACCCGGGAGGGACGCAGACAACTGGGTACAACACACGGGAGGGACGCAGACAACTGGGTACAACACACGGGAGGGACGCAGACAACTGAGTACAACACACGGGAGGGACGCAGACAACTGAGTACAACACCCGGGAGGGGCGCAGACAACTGGGTACAACACACGGGAGGGACGCAGACAACTGAGTACAACACACGGGAGGGACGCAGACAACTGAGTACAACACACGGGAGGGACGCAGACAACTGAGTACAACACCCGGGAGGGACGCAGACAACTGAGTACAACACACGGGAGGGACGCAGACAACTGAGTACAACACCCGGGAGGGACGCACGAACGGCTTCTGCCGCGACGTGTCATAGCGGCTCGCTACGCTGAAACGCATCGGAGACAGAACTGCGGGCAAGTAACACACAGGAGGGACGCTCGGACCGTTCTCGTCATGACGTGACATGGTGGCTCACTCTGCTGAAACTCACCGACACGGATAACTGATGTGACATAACTGATATGATATGATAACTGATATGACAATGACACAGGAGGTACAGTGAGACGAGACTCAAGGTATGAATGGAACGAACCGTCCCTGAAGTTGAGGGCAGGTAACAGAAGAGAGGCCCGGCCCAGCTGGCATTTTATCTCGATCGCGTTACTCTTGTTACGCTTAGAACGTTGCCCAGCCATCTCTTGGCTGGCTGGTATTCCCAGTGACAGGACCTGGCCTTTGCCAGAAACCCCACCCTCCCAGGCTGACTAAGTTTGACTGGAGCCTGTCACCTCCACTATCACCTTGGACGATACAGCCAGTCACCACGGAGTGTAGGGCATGCCTGTTGTCTCGACCTCCATGGCACAACCGATAGTTTTGAAAGCAAAACAAATACTCCAGCTGCAGTGGTGGGGTTAGAAAACTACAAAACAAAAGAGGGACATGCTGCATGTGTTTGCATAGCTACTAAATGAAAACCATCAAACTGGCACTGAGCCAGCTCAGCTCAACCTTCTGACTGCACTTTATTACTGCTTCCCAAGACTCCGTGCCAGCGTCAGCAACTGACAGATCTCAGACAAGAACCGTGCAGAATGACGCTGGGATCAGTCAGGACTCCAGGCAGCACTGGTGACCACTATGGGATGACACTGTGACACCAGGTTGTTGAGGATCTACAAACATGCATCACCTGCCCATTGCATCCCTCTCCAGGTTAGGGGGCTGGGACTGATTTTGATTTAGGGTGTGGAGGTGAAAATTATACCTAAAAAGACCACAAGGAGTGAAATATTCAACACTGAAATGAAATGATACTGAAATATAAATTAAAGATAGGCATATTCAACTTTCGCTGAAAAGGACCATATTCCAGGAAAATTAGCAAATCTCTACATGAGTGCGATATGCTCAGTTTGATGGGCAGTACGGGAAACTGAAAAGACCGTAGGCATTAATAGTTGGCTTTGTCTGATGGAATATTTACTAAGGTGTGGCAAATTTTCATCAACGTAAGGAAAGATGGGTGAGAAATTACTATGAATTGGATGCTACTTTGCATTAGGAAAATGCAGTAAAGGCCTAAAGGGAGCAGTTAATTGCAAAGTATGCCACAAATATTGGGATAGGACCTAAAAAATGAATGATTGGACTCCACTTATCGCCGTCATGTGGTCAGACCTTGAGGGCCGACTCCGGACTCCTGATAGCAATCTGGGCTTGCCTTGGTAGGTACCCCATACCAGCCCATACTTCAGCTGAGTTGCAAGTTTGGCATATAGCTAGGTAGGTACACCTACCTATCTTCTAAGCTCCTGAGTCCTGAACATACAAAGTTTATATTATAAGAATATAGTGTTCCGTTATATTCAAATACCTATATCATTGAACATTTAACACGCGCAGTGGAGAGGGCGGGGCACTTTTGAGCCCCCCCCCCCCTCACATGTTTTTTTTTCTCGTGAATAGCTCAAAAACGAAGCGGAGCAGGGCGGTGTTTTTTTTTTGCGCGACATTAACGCCAACTCAATAGCGGATCGATTGACGCAAAACAAAATCGGTCGATACATTTTTGAGTTATATGGATTTGCAGTCCAAGATGGCGGCCAGAATCGAGGTCGGCAAAGCGATATATTCGGAACCAACATTCGGATCGGGATGATTCAAACGCCATTCGGTAGTCAATGTCAATGTTCATCCCCAGACACAACTTTGGACACATTGCTGGTGACCTGTGATGTCAGAGGTCAAATTACCAAAATTGTGACATTTGGCCAGATTTGACCTTCGTGACCTCGTTTGACCTTGAAGATATTGACCGGTCACGAAAATTTCAGAAAATGTAGATCTACATACACCTACCTACCCTGTAAGTTTGTTCGTTCTAGCTCTCATACTTTCGGAGATCTTACGGGGGGGGAGGCACTAAAGTGCCCCCCCCCCCCTCCACTGCGTGTTAGTGGCATTTTATTTAAAAAAATAGTCCGAATGTTTTTTGAATGGATGGATTTCCGAGGGCAGGCCCCGTGTTAAGCATAGCTTGTTGCGCAGGCCCTGACCCCCACCACCCGAACAAGCAATTTCTGGCGTCCGGCAGAATTTAGAAGCGAAAGTTTTACGTGTCCGACATACTTGGACACGGTCCGCCTCGCCCTCTGACTCAACCTGACATTGAGTGCGACCGCTGCCACCGGCCACAGGCCATCCCAGTCAGGGGCAAATAGCGAGCTCCGAAGCGACTCGAACCCGGGCTGCCACTACCGGGTGAAGTCAGAAGTCCAGCACTCTCCCACTGAGCTACAGGGGCATACCCCTCTCCACTGCGCGTGTTAACAAGTAAGAGGCAGGAGCATACAACCATTATAAATGGTGCCCAGCAGTTCAACCCATGATAGGAACAATTAGTCACTGCTTAAATAACAGTGCAACATACAATTATAAATGATACAATGATACAACATAATGTAAAGACTGTACTTACAGAGTAGGGTGTGTCACTCATCACAACGCAAGGTGAACCTATGCTTTTATCATGTTCTGCATACGTAGGCACGATAGTGCCATTCATTCCCATCTTTCTTTAACCGCCATCCTGCGCCGAGCGATCCAAGTTATCCCTATTCTTTGACATTAGCACGACCCTAGCGCCGCCCTGGCGGCCAATGCGGAACTATGTCCGTCGCTGTTTGTTGGCTATAGGATATTTTTAAAAGTAAATAACCCTGTACAAATTTCATATTCGTTTTCCCGAATGTCAATGTTTTCATTTAAGCTGCGATATGAACCATATCTACGAACAATAGCACGACAAACGAAGCCTAAAATGAGAGAAGTCACCTCCCCGTGAATGACTCATTTGCATCAGCATAGCGGACGGACTAGTACATAATCTGGCTGGATGTCGGGGGATCAGTGGTGATAGTCAGTGCAACTGTCTGCTATCCCAGGTTTAATGCCCGGATGGGTGTTCCCTGAGAGTTCATTTAATACCGTTAGAGATGCATGCGCTTGTTTGCCCGCGATAGCTGAAGTGCCACCAAAATTAACTATTCAATCAACGATTTCGGCCTAGACGGGCTAAATAGCCGCCTGAAAAACACAAGATGATAAATACATCGGTGGGCAGTCAGTAGCGTGCGCAGAAATTCACAAAGGACCAGGTCAATCCTCCTTATTGGCCTTGAGGGGCGCCACCCGATCGACAGGGGCGCCACTAATATTGGCTAAAATTTTGCAGGGGGGGGGGGAGGACTCTCTTTCCGCACATGCTCGTCGTGCCTTTAACCCGCGCACTGCAGGGGCTTTGCGCCGAACACGAACTGCAGGGGGGTTGATTTCCGCCCCCCCCCCTGAGATCTCGAAAACTACGCTACGTAGCGAGAAGCGGAAAAGGGCATTTGATAGCTTGGTACATGTTCTATCGAAAGTATTCAGTGTTCTTTTAGGTCAGGTCAAAATTGAGTCCACCAGAGGTCATCAAAGGTCAAATTTTCCAGTTTTTCTTGTTTTAGGACATCGCTCCAGAATTTCCCATATATCTCAGAAACGATGCTAGTTAGAAACAAACGGAAAAAACAAACGCCAGCCAGTGAAATTTGTAATCGCAAAGGTGTCCTCAGATTTGATCTCAGGTCAATATTTGAGGCTCCAGAGGTCAAAAAGAAAAAAAATGCAGTTTTTTGCTAAATCGTTTTTGCTATTAACTTTGTATTTAATAAAGATAATGAAAAACTGTTTACGCCATTGTGTTTATCTTGTCAAGGCGCTTCGAATGATATACATGGTGACCTTGTTAAGTCAACTTAACAATTTGACCTCAGGTCAAGGTCAAATGGTGACCCAAGTAGGGCATGTTGCATATGGGAAGACGTATCTCGACGAGAAAAACACATTGATGTCTGTTTTACTTATCTATCTTCATTATGTCGGGAGTTATTGACAAAAAAAAAGTGATGGTGACCTCGCATGACCCAATAGGGGTCACTGAACAAGAATTAAACCTGGATCATCAAGAATATCCTATAATAACATGATCCAGAAGTAATTGGACTAATATCATGCATATCCTTGAAATAGGAAGCATTTGTATATTTCCCCATTGACTTAGTATGGGGAGGTTACGAAATTGACCTGACCTTAGGTCACCGATATCAAAATTCCGATATAAACTAATTGTAAGTACTTATGCCCTCATGATATCCTGTAAGTTTCAAACTGATCGGTGAAAAACTCTGGCTTTGGCACAACTGCAAAAAAAAATGGAGGTGGGGTCACTTGACCTGGTCTCGTAACCTGACCTGAGATGACCCGAGAAGATTTTTGTTTTCGAAGTGTGCGCAATTGATGTCCTAACAGGTGTGCCAAAACCCGGCGGCGCTGCGCGCCGCCGTTTTTTCGCTATCTTTGAAAAACCTGAGGGGGGGCGGAAATCAACCCCCCTGCAGTGCGCGGGTTAACATTTTGTGGGGCGCCGTCACCGGCCGGAGGGGCGTGGTCACTGGCCGGAGGGGCGCCGTCACTGGCAGGAGGGGCGCCTTCACTGGCCGGAGGGGGCGCCGTCAATGGTCGTAGGGGCACTGTCACGGGCCGGAAAGGCGCCGTCTATGGCAGGGGGCGCCCTCACTGGCCGGGGCGCCGTCACTGGCCGGGGATCCTCCTTATTGGCCGGAGTGGCGCCGTCACTGGCCGGAGGGGCGCCGTCACTGATCGGAGGGGCGCCAGTTTTGCATGGGCGCCACGGATCCAAAGAACCAGGTCATGCCCGGAATGACCGTATACTCGGCACGCCACTGGGCACAGTTTATTAAAGGGAATAGGTCACCTTGAAAGTAGTCTTGCAATTTGGCTATACGGGGTACTTCGAGTTGAAAAAACGAATATGGCATTTGTTTGGACGATAAATGGATATCCGTCGAAGAGTTTCAGGTTTCGTGCCCCGATCGGGGCACGAAACAGCCGAACAGCGTCTTATAAAAGGGCCCCTTTTAGAAGAAGCTGTTTCGTGCCCAGATCTACTACCACGACACTAGTCCTGTGTCGAAATTACATAGCGTAGCGAGGTAGTTCTTTCACCACAACCCGTTTTTCGATCTGCTCTACAAATCTGCTATCTCAGTTCAAAACCCCATGTTAAAGGTGAACTATTCCTTTTAAACAAAAGCAAACTAGATGACTTTTTAGTTACATCTGCAATCCAGTCAGGCTCTCGGTAAACGACTTTTTGCTGACGTGACGACTGGAAGCATGCTCCGGTGGCTGAGTCGACCACAGCCATGCCGCTGTAACTCCCCGACCATTGTGGTCGCCGCCTCCGTTACCACCTTCACAGCTCGTTCTACGGCGACTTTGTGCACGTGGTACGGGGTACCTCCAATGGTGCGCTCCGAGGCCCTCCAGCTCGGCATCGCCGAGGCTCCTCGTCAGCGGTGGCTCCGTGATGAGTTCCGCGTCCCAGACCAGCAGATCGGTGTAAGCTTCTGCTGCGAAGTTCAGCACGGGGAGCGCAGATGACCGGACGTCCTCCTGCGACTGCTCAGTGCACTGCTGGATTGTTGTGATCGCCCGTGTCCGCACCTGTGCGTCTGAATCAGCGACCATCGCCAGTAACACCGCCTCCGGGTACGCCAGTAACACTGCCTCCGGGTACGCCAGTAACACCGCCTCCGGGTACGCCAGTAACACTGCCTCCGGGTACGCCAGTAACACCGCCTCCGGGTACGCCCAGTAACACCGCCTCCGGGTACGCCAGTAACACCGCCTCCGGGTACGCCCAGTAACACCGCCTCCGGGTACGCCCAGTACGCGTTTCTCTGCAGGCCTGGGCGGATAATGTTCTGCAAGCCCTGGGGCAGATGTCGCGCTACACATCATCTAGTTTGTTTTTGTTTAATAAACTGTGCCCATCAATGTATTTATCATCTTTTGTTCCCCAGACGGCTATTTAGCCCGTCTAGGCCGAAATCGTTGATTGAATAGTTAATTTTGGTGGCACTTCAGCTATCGCGGGCAAACAAGCGCATGCATCTCTAACGGTATTAAATGAACTCTCAGGGAACACCCATCCGGGCATTAAACCTGGGATAGCAGACAGTTGCACTGACTATCACCACTGATCCCCCGACATCCAGCCAGATTAGGTACTAGTCCGTCCGCTATGCTGATGCAAATGAGTCATTCACGGGGAGGTGACTTCTCACATTGTAGGCTTCGTTTGTCATGCTATTGTTCGTAGATATGGTTCATATCGCAGCTTTAATGAAAGCATTGACATTCGGGAATATGAATATGACATTTGCATAGGCATAGGGGGTCGGGGACGCTAGCACCAGGGCATCAGGAAGTAAGCATTGGTAGAAGTTCATGTCAGAATAGGACAGTAGATCATAATTCCCTCAGAATTAGTAGAGTCAGCTCAAAGTATAAGATCACATGTGTGTTGCTGAATGCCCAAAGTATTAGGTCTAAATTTGATGAGTTTTGAGTGTTATGTTGCCCTTGAAAAGTCTGATATCATTTGTGTAACCGAAACATGGGTTAGTGAGGGGTATAATAGGGATAGGCTACAGGATTTCGAGTTACAAGGGTATAACATGTTCTCATACTGCAGAGAATCACGGCAGGGGGGCGGAGTGTTTGTATATGTAAATAGCTTGTACTGCACTACTAGAGTTGATGATTCTAGTAAAGTAAAAGAAGTAGAATCAATCTGGCTTGACATTAAAATTGGTACAGTTAACAGAGGAAGGTTGAGGATAGGTGCATTTTACAGACCAGGGAATTTTCCAAGGAACTCCCAAGCTAAAACAGACCAAGATATTTGTGAGGAAATACGTAGGAACTTTCAGGCTCAGTGTCTTATTATGGGAGATTTTAACTAAGAGGATACGAAAGTATAGCAGAGGAAACAAATGAGTGTAGGTTGTATAGGCAAATCTTTGAAGAGGAGCTTTTCATGCATCAGTTTGTAACAGAGCCAACCAGACATTGCTCCATTCTAGACCTTGTATTATCAGACAACAGTGATCTAGTTAGTGACATAAGTATTTGCGAAGGTCTAGGAACCAGTGATCACAATATGGTTAAATTCAATATCTCATCAGAAATGAGGCCCAAAGATAACCTTATTATGGTTCCAAACTTCAGCCGGGCTGATTTTGATGGCATTAGAAATTACCTCGCACAGATAAAATGGAACGTTGAGTTGGCAGGTTTAGATGCATGTGAGGCCTGGAATGTTTTCAAAGCTAGATTAAGCCAAATTCAGAATCGGCATATACCCCTCAGGCACAAACGTAACAGAACCAAGGGCAAACCAGTTTGGCTTACCCCAGAAGTAAGGAGTGCTATACAAGCTAAAAGAAGTGCATTTGGCATTTTGAAGGGATCTTCACTAGATATAAATCAGAAGGCCTACCAGAACGCAAGAAATTCAGTTAAGAAAAAGGTCAGAGCAGCTAAAAGGGCAAAGGAACTTGATTTAGCTAGACATTGTAATGCAGATAGTAAGAAGTTCTTCAGTTTTTATAAGTTCAGTACAGTTTCCAAAAATATAGGTCCATTTAAGGTAGATGATGTGTTAGTTAGCAAGGACAGTGAAATGGTTGAAGTGCTTAATGATCAGTTTCAATCTGTCTTTACTATCGAGGACCAGAGTAGTATTGCAGCACTTCAGCCTGAGCCAGGGACAGAGGAGACTATAGGAGAGCTAGGTGGCATAAGTAGTGAACTTGTTCTAGAATATCTAAAGAAAGTAAGGCCTAACAAGGCAGAAGGACCTGATGAAATCCATGCTAGACTTTTAAGAGAATCTGAAAGGGAGTTGTTGGTTCCATTAGCCATAATATTTTCTAAATCACTTGCAGATAGTACAATTCCACTTGATTGGAAAAGAGCAAATGTTGTTCCTATTCATATAAAGGGAGATAGAAGTAAAGAGGAAAACTATAGACCGGTTAGTCTGACCTCATTAGTCTGCAAGGTGCTTGAATCAATCATCAAAGATAAGATTGTTGAATTCTTGGAGCAAAATGAACTCATCAAGGATACACAGCATGGCTTTAGGAAGGGCCGTTCTTGTTTAACTAATCTTCTGGAGTTTTTGGATGTTGCAACAGATAGCTTTGATCAGGGTAAACAGCTAGATGTAGCTTTTCTTGATTTCAGTAAAGCGTTTGACAAAGTCCCCCATACAAGACTGGGGTTGCAACTTAAAATTCATGGGATCAGGGGCAAGATTCTGGATTGGATAGAAACATGGCTTTCAGGATGCCAGCAAAGGGTTATATTGAATGGGTGCCAATCACAATGGAAGGAGGTTATCAGTGGGGTTCCACAGGGCTCAGTCCTGAGCCCATTGCTTTTTATAATATTTGTGAATGCAATTGAGAACAGTATAGACAGCAAAGTCTTGAAATTTGCAGACGATCTAAAAGTTGTCAGGATTATTAGAGGAAAACATGATCAGGATGTTATTCAATCAGATCTGGACAAGCTAGTTGAGTGGTCTGAAGCATGGCAGATGAAATTCAATTTGAGTAAATGTAAGATTATGCACGTTGGACGGGTTAGCAGTAAACATAGGTATGAAATGGGTGGGCAGAAAATGGAGCAGATTGAAAAGGAAAGAGAGTTAGGTGTCGTGGTAAACAATAGACTATCAGCGTCAGACCAGGTTGTAGAAGCTAGGAAAAAGGCACTTAGAATGCTAGGGGCCATTAACAGAAATGTTTCCTACAAGAGTGAAAAGGTAATAACAAAACTGTATTGTGCATATGTTAGACCACATTTGGAGAATTGTGTACAAGCCTGGTCTCCAACATATGAGAAAGATTGCTGGTTGTTAGAAAGAGTTCAAAAAAGTGCAACAAAAATGGTGAATTGTCTTGGTAGTTTACCTTATGAAGATAGATTAAAGAAATTGGGTATGTTTTCACTTAGATATAGAAGGCTAAGAGGAGATCTAATTGAAGTCTTCAAATTTGTAAATGGTCAGCATTCTGGATATTTAAAGGGAATGTTTGAGTTCAATAGGGAAAATCGAGGTAGAGGTCATCAGCATAAACTCATTATGAAACAAAGTAGAACTAGGCTACAACAGTCATTTTTCAGTAAAGGGTTGTAGGACATTGGAATATGCTACCAGGGGATGTCGCTGATGCAGTGACACTTGCTTCCTTCAAAATTAGATTAGATAAATACTTTACAGAGAAGGGATTAGTTCATAAATACTTGTGGGATTAGCCTTCTTTTATGCAGGTAGAGTAAGGTGATTTGAAGGGGCGAGACTGGTGGAGGGGGAGGGGGGTGCAACCTTGGATGGGCCCAAGAGGCTCTTTGTTGCACTTTTCTTTTATGTCTTTATGTCTTTAAGTCTGATCGGGTCAGCCTACAGCTTGTAGCCAGTAATTCTGATCAGGTTGGTCTACTGCTCATAGCCATTAAGTCTGATCGGGTTGGCCTCAAATTTGCTTGTAGCCTACAATTTGCATCCAATGACGTCATAACAACTGTCTCCCTGAATTTCCAACTATGCCTATTTTTCAGCCTCACCTTGGAGGTATTCTAAATATCTTGAAAAACAACAACAAATAGCTCCATAGAATCTGGTGCATTTGAAGGGTACCAGATACCGCTGGGAGGGGTGGCACCAGCGACCAGAATACCCTTGTACCCTATCCCAGGCAGTTAGACAATTGTTTTATAGTCTTCTTGTTCTTGTTGGGTTAGGGCATGTATCAATTGTTTTATAATGTATAGTCAACCCACCTGGTCAACTCCCCTGGTAGGCTACCTCACCAGACCCTTCCACAGGGAGGGGAAAGGATAAGTGAGGAAGCTGTTCCGTACAAGATATGCCTACCCCAGTTGATCAGAATAAGCAGGTTCGGTATCAGAGGTTGGAATGGTGTCTGCTTTTAGAGATGACCTGTTGCTGATGAAGATGTCAGCAGTTGGGCCAATGTTTGCACATGCATGGCCTAGACAGGCCAAGTGCAAGAGGTATTTAGGTGGAATTGAGTTTGGGTTAAAGGATAGTGGAGTGAGCCAAACCAAGATCAGAACCCATCCATGTCCAGCCAGCTGAGTCCAGTTGGGCAAACTACGGGGAGGCAATAAAAAAGTTGATCAATCAAAAAGTTGATTGAAGTGGGTGGAGCGATGCCCTTATAAGGGCATGCTCGCAGACCTTCAGTATTCAGTAACCCGTCAATATTTGAATAACCAAGCAATGAAATTAACCCAGAATCACAGAATCAGCAAGTAAAAATATGAAACTATGCAGAGTATATGAAAGCTACCTTAAACAAAACAAAATGAACGTGCATTCGATGATCTACTGCAATCAACAAATTGATTACGGGCATCTGAAAATTATGGTGGCAATCAACTTTTTGATTGTGCAAACAGCTGGCTAATCAATATATTGATTGTTAACTTATACTGAAAATGTTATAATGTAAATGTTAATTTTATTGTTAATGTTATACTGGAAAAGCAAGCTGAAATCAAATAATATTAATAATTAATCAAAATGGAATCATCTGATAAATAATTAGTTCACTAGGAAGCGTAACAAATGACCTCAATTTGATAAATTTAGGAAATACTTTTTATTTTTATTCAGAGACACAAAGACAGTCAGTGGATACTGGAACAACACTTTATTGGTAGATCAATAATTTTTATTTCTTTTCTAACAAAAATCTGATGTACTTTCTTTCTTTCTTTTGATATACATGACACGTTTCAGTTGTGGGGATGTACCAAAATCAATCAAAATATTGATGTTTTGATGAGTGATTATGGCTTACCCCACCTTGACCTACCTGACTTAATTATGACAAAACCAAATTATCTGGTCTTCACCTACGCGAGCAGATGCCAGATATCTGTGAGTTCTCAGTTCCAGTTATATATGATTATTGTTCAACATATATGTGTTGCTATTAAAGAAAAGTGAAGTCCCTATAGAAGACATAGACTCAAGGCCGTATAAGAGAGGTAATCATCCGGGGATTTTAGCGCCCCAATCGCTCATTATTAGCGAGACGTCACTGGTGCTCTGGTCCGACTCGGCTGTCGCCGCACCGGCACGCTGCTCGGTGCGGTGCGAATATTTCGAACGGGATACGGGTAGTTGCGCCTAAGCATATGCATAGGAACAGGGCGGGGGGGGGGGGGGGGGGGTTGGCATGGCCCCCTCACCTTTCTGCCATTTTTTTGCTAGAATTTGTATTTTTACTTGGTGAGAAAAGTAGTTGATGACAAAAGGTTCGCCAAGACGAGAACAGCCCAAATCTGCAAATAAATTTGCATAAGGGGAAGGGGGGGGGGGGGGGTTCTCTCAAAACGAGATCACAGTTTCACTGCCCCCCCCCACACACACTTTTCGTGACGTTCCTACGTCCCTGCGCCTAAGGTACGATCCTTCTATTGCCCTGGGTACGATCCTATTTAAGATTACGTTTACCGCGGATAATTATCAAAATAGTTCACCTTCGGAACAAAAAATAGTTCACCTTCGGAACATTTTTCAGAACACGATTTTATTATATTTTGTAATACAGTTTCTTTTTTTCTTTTCAAAAATGGTCCTACATCACGCCAATTCAGGACAGAAGGTCGTAAATTATTAATTTTATGGTGTGCGTTATTGGTCTGCGCATGCTCCCTGGCAGTGCTGGCACTTTCAGACGGTACGGTAAATCATATATGCGCCGCATTCCTTCGTCAAAAAGTCAAATATCTTCGGCTGGAGAGTCTTTTCAGCCAAGAAAAGTTGCAGATAAGGATTTCTCAACACGGGCTACAAAACTGCTATTTCAGTTCAAAACCCCATGTTGAAGGTGAACTAGTTCCTTTAAAGGAAATAGTTCACCTTCGGAAGGGAAAAATTCAGAACACGATTTTATTATATTTTTTAATACAGTTTCTTTTTTTCTTTTTAAAAATGGTCCATCGCGCCAATTCAAGACAGAAGGTTGTAAATTATTAATTGTATCGTGTGCGTTATTGGTCTGCGCATGCTCCATGCAGTGCTGGCACAATTCAGACGATATGGTATATCATATATGCGCCACATTCCTTCGCCAAAAAGTCAAATATCTTCGGCTGGAGAGTCTTTTCAGTGAAGAAAACAGTCAAGATAAGGATTTCTCAACACGGGCTACAAAACTGCTATCTCAGTTTAAAACTAATGTTGAAGGTGGACTATTTCCTTTAATTCATGCTGAGGGGAGACGGCCATACGCTGTCCCGGTATGTGTGAGGGGCGACTGGCGAGACGGCCATACACTACACCGGTCTGACTGAGGGGTGAGACGGCCATACGCTGCCCCGGTCCGGCTGAGGGGAGGGGGCGGCCATACGCTGCTCCGGTCCGGCTGATAGGCGAGACGGCCGTTCGCTGCCCCGGTCTGGCTGAGGGGTGAGACGGCCATACGCTGCCCCGGTCTGGCTGAGGGGCGAGACGGGCATACGCTGCACCGGTCTGGCTGAGGGCCGAGACGGCCATATGCTGCACCGGTCCTGCTGAGGGGTGAGACGGCCGTACGCTGCCCCGGTCCGGCTGATGGGCGAGGCGGGATGCTGGAGGCTATGCATGGCCGACAGCTAACCGGGTTCTCTTACATTAGGGGTGGTCACAGGTGGGTGGTGGCAAGGTCCTAAAGGGTGGGGGAGACATCGGGGCCTGTAGCGGGCCATGACTCCCCATGGACCCTCTCAAGCCGACGGATAATCCTCTCAGGTCGACGGAGGGCCGACGAAGGATCATCTAAGGCCGACAGAGGGCCCCTTCCGACCGACAGAGGATCATCTCAGGTCAACTGAGGATCATCTCAGGTCAATTTAAGACCCTCGCAGGCCGACGGAGGACCCTCTCAGGCCGACGGAGGACCCTCTCAGGCCGACGGAGGACCCTCTTAAGCCGACGGAGGATCCTCTTAGGCCGACGGAGAACCCTCTCAGGCCGATGGAGGGCCCTCTGCCGACAGAGAGACCTCTGAGGCCGATGGATGGCCTCTCATGCCGACGGAAGGTCCTATCAAGCTGACGGAGGCCACTCTCAGGCCGACGGAGGGCCCTCTCAGGCCGACTGAGAATCTTCTCAGGCCGACGAAGGGTACTTGCAGGCCGATGGAGGGCCGGCACTCTCAGCCTGTCAGAGGACCCTCTCATGTCGACGGAGGGCCCTTGCAGGCCGATGGAGGACCCTCTCAGGTCGACGACGGTCCTTTCAGGCAGACGGAGGACCATCTCAGGTCAACTGAAGACCCTCTCAAACCGACTGATGGCCCCTTCAGGCCGACGGAGGGGCATCTCAGGTCGACGGAGGATCCTGTCAGCCCGACGGAAGATCCTCTCAGGCCTACGGAGGGTCCTTTCAGGCCAGAGGACAGGGGACAGAGAGACGTTCTGAGGTCAGAGAGATCCTACTATAATAGGGGCCAAATAGTTCCTATGAAGGTCAGATTAGGTCTGCAGTGGGCCAGAGACGGTTTCTGATGGTCAGTCAGTGGACTCTATGACTTTCAATGTTAGTTCCACCCAGTGTGCGAGCCATAAAACCGCCAGCTAGCGGGCTTATCGCTTGATGACCCAGCAATGCCTATCGCAAGCACGCCTCCGCGCGTGTTGATATACGATTCCTTCTGCCTTCTTCGCACTTTTGACTTTTCCTCCATTGCCGAACATTAGACTGAGACATGACAGGAACTCAACAAGGCAAGAGGCAAGGGGGGGGGGCATAGGGACAGGGGTCATACTTATGACCCCCACTTTTTGGCTGAAATGTATCCTAATTCATTTTTCTTCAAACACAAAATATAGGATGGCAAATGAAGCACCATGGCAAGAGCCCAAACCTGAAAGAAATTGATCACAGAGGGGAGGTTTCAAAGTTTCACTGGCAGTCCACTAATCGTGACATTCCTACGTCAATGACCTTATTGTAATATATATTGTAACCTATATATGACCTTGATTGCAATGAGTATTGACGAAAACCATGATTTATATCAGATAGACTAAAACAACAACCACTCGTTTTCAGAATCCCAGATACCACCCGACCACGCAAGTTCGAAATCGCAACTACTGCGACGACGGGGCCGAGCGCCGAGCCGCCGCCGGCCAAGTATCCAGTGACGTCACACCTAATGTGCACCGGGCGATCCGCACATAGGAAAGCCCGAGACGATAGCCCCCTGCTATAGACCTACTAAAATGCTAAAATATATATATCCTTGGACAAACAACGCAGCGCTGCGGTCTTGGCGCGGATGCGACAATTAAGGTACTAAAGTGTTGGGAAAATTTGGTTCAATGACGTCACACTGGCACATGTTAACACGCGCACTGCCGGAGGGTTTGATTTCCGCCCCCTCCCTCATCCGGTTTTTCACAGTGGCGGCTCGTCATATGAGGCAACTGAGGCCGGGCCTCACCTATTATTTAGGAAGAATGTGCTTTGAAATATGCATTGGTTACCATATAAAAATATGCGTGATTTCCATTCTGCACATTGCAGTGCATTTTATTATGGCATATCGCCGACATTTTCCGGCTCTTCCATCCAC
Organism: Chirona hameri; assembly: GCA_036785665.1. NCBI lineage: Eukaryota > Metazoa > Arthropoda > Thecostraca > Balanomorpha > Balanidae > Chirona > Chirona hameri. Next base: position 2,122 of record JAXIVJ010012859.1, on the reverse strand, counting down.
CCACCAGTCATGTAGTATGGCAAAGTACCTACGTTTGCCATACTAGTTACTACAGCAAACCACTACGAGCCGACTGAGGCCCGGCCGGCCTGCCGCCTCACCGCCTCCGCCCGTTCAGCCCAGCTACTGAGGCACCAGCGGGCGAAAGGAAGGTACTTATGGCGAAAGCCTGTCAACCGACGATTCCGCGCCGTGGCGACCAATGCACACTGGGCCAGCCGGCCGCCATAAGCGGCTGGTTATTATCTGTGGCCAGGCACGTAGCCAAGGGGGGGGGGTGGCAGGGGCGGCCGCCCCCTCTCCCTGGAGGCCAGGAGGGCCCTTTTCGGCGCGCTGCGCGCGCCGAAAAGGCTCGACAAGACTGCGCGAAGCGCGGTATCATGGGCTCTTTACCACGCGAAGCGTGGTCTTTAGAGAGTTTGGAGGACTGCAGAGGCCCTTTAGGGCCAGCAGGGCCCTCTGAAAGACCAGAGGGCCGCTTGGACCAGGGGTAATAAAAACCATTTGTTGGTCGCAGGGTTGTGCTCGACTCAGATTTTTTAGACGGACTCGACTCTGACTCATTTACGAAGGGATTCTGATTCAACTCTGACTCAAGCGGGGATTTTTTTTGGAGTCTACTCAGCTTTGACTCATTTGCTTTTACCCCTGACTCAACTCTGACTCAAGCGAGGGGGACAATTTTTTTTAGTCGACTCAACTTTGACTCATTTGCTTTTACCCCTGACTCAACTCTGACTCGAGCGGGATTTTGTTTTTGTTTAGTCGACTCAACTTTGACTCATGTGAAAATTGCTTAGTCGACTCATTTTTGACCTCAAGTTCAACTAACTTAACGACTTTGATTCAAATGTATTTGACTTGCAAAAATTCATTAGAATATTATATCATATATGTAAACACTTTTATTTTTATTTACTCTGGATCAAGGCACATGAATGAATATTGCATTATCATACATATCTACTGCATGCAGCTGCATTGTAAGCTATTTTCAAATATATATGTTTCTAATAACAATAATAATAATAATAATAAGAATAATAATAATTATTATTATTATTATTTCGCACCAGCACAGGTACGCATCTTTACTTTACCACTATTGTTAACTGCTATGGATTTTAATGGTCCTATATGATAGGATGCAAATATGAAATAAGTGAGGCTTATTTGAAATTGGCTCTTGAGCTGGACTGAAAAGTAAAACAGGTGTTAATTAAAATTGAGTTGCCAAACCAATCAACAAGCTCAATAGTCAATACTGATAGCAGTCTAGCAGGTTGTAAAACACTAACTGGTGTGCTGTATTCATGAATACTGAATAGGTACTTATGGTTACGAGTTAAAGTAATAATTCCTGGCCTTTTGTTACTTACACAATTTTGCTCAGTCAGATAGACACTAGACTGCAGACTGCAGAGTGCAGTAGGAACACTGCATTTATAACACATCAGTCAATACACTATGATACGATATTGATATCTTTCGCATTAGTATAATTCAATTAAACCACACCATCCACCAGCGTTTCACAAGGGTGTGCCACACAGGCATGTAACTCCCCCTCTGCCAACCCCAACCACAAAATGTAATATTTTTATATTTGTCGCGTTCAACTTCAATACAATTCAACACATATTCCAAACTGTTGTGACCAAGCAATGAAATGTTTTGATTGGCTGAAAGCCTGACAATGATAAACCATCTGTTAGAAAAAGAAAGGTATATAGGAGCTAGCGGTTCAGTCACTAGCAGTATGAAAAGATGTTGAGCTAAACCTGGCTAATACATAACTATGAACTGGTTAGTGGTTACATTGATATAAAATACATGTATAGGATCGCTAAGATGCAGCTCAATGTAGACACTGTGATGCAGCGTTGTCATGCCACATGTCCGATCAGGATAGGATTGATTGTAGCCAATGACGTCCAAATATGAGATGAATATGACTAGATCTAGACAAGCTGCGTTCACTTCAAAATCCTGACTGGCTGCACCATTTAACCCGCGAGTCAATGGTTTTTGTTTAGCCCCCCCCCCCCCTTAGGAATATCAGGAATATCTCAAAAACTAATCCAGATATCGACGGCAAAATTTAAGTACCTTTCCGGGAATC
>JAXIVJ010012858.1:37500-38965 GCA_036785665.1 Chirona hameri | reverse complement strand
GGGCCGACTTCAAGCGTCTGGCTGACCGTAATTACCGCGATTATCTGACTGGACTGATCCGTGAATTCAAAGACAACCCAAAGCGATATTGGTCGTTTGTTAAATCACTTAAATCGAGTGGGAAAGTGTCACCCGTTCTTGAGTACGATGGCTGTGTATACAAGGATGTCATTGCTCGAGCGAACTGTTTTAATGCATGTTTTTCGAAGAAGTTTAGCGATCCCCATATTAACGACACACCGGAGCTACCAGTGCTAAACTGTGCCGGGCTATCAGCCTTCCATGTACCGCCCGGCCGTGTGGCGCTGCTTTTGCGGGAGCTCAGTGCCCAAAACACCAGATTTCTCCCAAAACGTTGTTGCATAACTAACATAGCATGCTTTCTGGAACACTGCTGGTCCTCACAGGCCAAGGGATCGCAGACGGACACGATATACACGGATTATTCGTCCACTTTTTACCAGTGTCAACCACAGACTATACAAACTTGCCATTCATTTAACATCACAGGTCTTGCATATAGCTGGATCGAGTCCTATCTGTTTCAGCGCTCCCAGCGAGTCATTCTCGATGGGAAGCATTCCAACTGGACACCGGTTTTGTCCGGTGTGCCGGAAAGCAGCATTCTCGGTCCAATACTGTTCGCCTGTTATGTCGCTGACCTTCCTAACAATATCAAAACAGTTCAATATCATATATCAAATATCAAACATCAATATCAAACATCCGAGAAAATCCGGGAGGGGGAAGATTCTGCCCCTCCCCTCTCTCCCCCCGGGGCGCGGGTTAAGGAAGAGGCATATTTGACCCGTTTAATTGGCATATTGGATTGGCGCCCCTCTGGACCATGCCGCCCCTGTCACCGAGGAAATATGCCGCCCTCGGGCCTGAAGCACCCTGCCTTAGAAAATCCTGGATCCGCCACTGTTCACAGCTCCACAGAAACGTTGTCAGCGTCGGTCACCGATTTTTACGCGATTTGGTCTCAAGGACTAAGGTCAAAACGAACCTCTTGCTATACAAAATCAGGTCCATTTTGACCTTACTGGCCTCTTTCAAGATCAAATTCAAGATCAAACGACGGGGAACGCTGTAGCGCCCAAAGTTACCGTCCGATTGCGACACATTGGGCTCAAACGATTCCTTGTGCCCAGTTCCAAGATGACAAGAATGTTCAGAGTTGTGCCCCGTGACCTTCAAGGTCAAGCCCTGTGACATTTGATGTCAAATTCAGGGTCAAACGACGAAATTTTTCCCCGAACTTCCCATTTCCAGAATGACAAGCATGCTTAGAGTTGTGCCCCGTGACCTTCAAGTTAGCGCCCAAATTTGGGCGCTACAGCGTTCCCCGTCCTTTGACCTTGAAGGTCATGGGTAACACAATTACTCTAAGAATGCTTGTCATCCTGGAAATGGGCACGGAACATCGTTTGAGACCATTTGTGTTGCAATCGGACGCAAACTT
>JAXIVJ010012858.1:0-35000 GCA_036785665.1 Chirona hameri | reverse complement strand
GAGGACCTGGGGTAGGTCTGGAGGGCCCTCGTCAGATCTACGAGAGCTTAACGCTGATCTCAGAGGGCGCTAGCTGGTCTGAGATTGCCTGCACTGGCGGGTCTGAGAGAACTCTGGGCAGGCCTAAGAGGGCCCTACATCAGACTGAGGAGACCCTCGTCATGCTTTAGCTGGCCTTTACCAGTCTGAGGGGCCATAGATGGATTGAGAGGGCCCTTGGGCGGTCTCTAGGGCCCTAGGGTCATATGTCGGTCTTGGGAGACCTTTGTTACTCCTGATAGGGCCCTGGAGAACACGTGACCCCAGTGCTTCTAGAGCTGGGATGGGGACGAATCGACGACATGCTGAATTCAGAACATGATCTCATCTGACAGCATCAGATACGTCGGATATTTTTTTTTGCGGATGCAACTCGTCTCTCGCTCTGCACAGTCCAGTCGCAGTACTCGAGCGACCGAGAGTGGCCAGCTGCAGCTGCCACGAGTACGGACTGAGTTCGCGAGACGCAGTTTTCTCTGTAGAGCGACCAGGACCTGGAACAGCACGCTGATCTGAGGCATGTGTAGGTAGCTGCGTGAGGTTGGCCGATAGGGGGGGGGGGCTATTATTAGCCAGACGTGCGATGCGTATGTTGTATTATTTGTGTCCATGGGCGGTTCCACAGAGGGGTCACGGGGCCATGCTCCCCCCAACACCACCTGAAATCGGCGCAAATTTGACACATTTCCTGAGATAATATAAAATCTAAGCAATTTTTACGAAGGAAAGTTTGCTTTAAATCAGTTATCGATGCACAAGCAAGCGAAATCCGATGAGTTTTCAGAATTATGTGAGACTTTTTGGGATTTGCCCCCCCCAAACCACCCATCCTGGATTCGCCCTTGATTGTCATGTAGTTTGTCATTTTTGCGTCGGGTCGATCGAGACAACTCGTACACCCTAGTCTTTTAATCAATGTTGGATTACATTCGTGCATTTTAGTGTTTGTGTTCAGTGTATGACCTAGCGTGTTTTGTATGTATATTGACGTAGATACCATAAAATCCACTCTGTGGAGGTTCTGAATACATCATTTATCTATGATAGAACAGCGAATTTGTAAAAACAAAATCGACATGCCTAATTTCGAAATTATGTCACTATACAAAGAGCGTCGATACGTTGGATGTCGGAGAGGATAAAAGGTCGGAGTCAAAAATGGGCGCATAAAGAATATTTTATCATTTGTAGAACATTCCATATATGACAGCAAAGGTTCAATACAAATGACAGTTTTGTTTGTGACAGATATTGGATGCAGCGCAGGTCCTGCCGCTGGTCAATGTCAATGTTCGCAAATAAAACAATAATCGCCTCTATTTATAAAAACGAGTGGCTCAAATGTGTACAGTGATTCACTGATCGTTAGAAATGGATGTTAATTCGTCGTCAAAGCACAAGTAAAAATCGTTGCACAAAGTCTGATTGGTTAGGACGAAATCGGGAAAAATACGTCACACAGCTGCAAACGTGAGATAATGAGCTTGCCAAAATCTGGGGGCAAAATGACCATTTTTCCCACCAGGATTTTCGAATGGGGGCATTGGGTACCCTGCCCCCCGCAATCCGCCGCCCCTGAGTAGTTAGTGATGACGTATGCGAAACGTCACGAGATTTGTCCATTTAAAATCAAACCAAATAAACCCAACGGCTTTTGCGTTGAAACTCAGCAACGAGGTCGTTTTGGAAGGAAACGTTTCAGATTTGGAGATTTCTCAGTACTCCCGACAATCTGGCTATCTCAGTTAAAAACTAATGTTAAAGGTGTTGTATTCCCTTTAACCCCTTTCCTACGGGGGGGGGGGGCCTGACAGGCCCCCTGAGGTTTTTCTAGACTAATTACTTACACATGCGGTGCATCTTGCTGAAAGTTTCAGTAGCTGAGTTTACAACAATTATACGTATGCTGTAAAAATGTAATTGAAATTGGTTAAGTAGTTTGGGAGATAATCATGTTTTGATGACGTCATGTTGGTAAAAAAAGAGAAATATTTGAAAAATCGTAGAGAACAGAGTTTTAAAGCAAACTGCAAACGCAATTCACCACAGATACAAAATGGCATTCTCTTTAAAATGACAATCTGATTTGCAAAATTTTGTGTTTTTGACCCCTAAAATGAAAACATTATTTTTAAAAAAAAAAATCCAAATTTTCAAAGATGTTAGAAAAACCGGAATATATGTGAAATAACTGAGTATGTAATAACTACTAACTTTACTTACTTACTTAAACATAACTTTTTTGACTTCTTTGACAAGATACGAACAAATAATTACCTTTTCTGTATTGCTGAGCCAAAACTAGTCAAGGAACATGCCTTTTTATTTACATTTATCATTTTCTAATTGAGGTTTTCTGAAGAGCAAAATCGCTGTTCTGGACGTGGTAAATCCGAGGTCATTCACTTGACCTGGAAGGTCACCCGTAGACCTGAAACCTAAAAATCGCATATGTTATATTCCTCTCATGACAGGCAACATGCTGGTTCTTACCGCATTGCTCTAAGTTGCTTGGTTTGGAAGTTAACAGGGGCCGTCAGGCCCCCCTCCGTAGGGCGAAGGTGAAAAAAACTCCCGTAGGGCGAGGGTTAAACACATGCGCGGTAGCAGACGCTGAGCTACATACATAACCTAGTCCAATGCCCAAATTATCGCACATTAGTATTTCTGTAAATATTTCAACCACTTTGCAACAACCGCTATCTAGCATATTGGTGTGGTGCACTTCCTCATCTGCCCTTTCCGATATATTAATTCCACGAAATAATCACACAATCTCCAGCTGCGGTCTCAGATTCCAGTTAACCCGCATTCGACCAGAGAAGCCAGGACCAAACCCCTGTTTCACAAGGCACAGAGACTAAAGCTGTCCGGTTGTCCGCTGGTTGGCTTCCACCAGAGGCCGGAGACCGCGACGTGTGACGTCACTGGCGGCTGATGAGCTCCGGCCGCTGGTACGGGTAGCCCATTTTGAGGCCGGCGTGTAACGTCACTGGCGGCTGATGAGCTCCGGCCGCTGGTACGGGTAGCCCGTGTTGAGGCCGGCGTGTGACGTCACTGGCGGCTGATGAGCTCCGGCCGCTGGTACGGGTAGCCCGTGTTGACGCCGGCGCGGTCCAGCTTCCTCATCCACGCCTCGAAGTCCTGCTGGCCGAACTGCTGCTGCTTGCCCTCCTCGATACTCTTTGTGTCCACACCCTTGGCCTCCTGCTTCATCTGAAGACCACAGGAGCACGACCGACAGTCAAATAAACGGCAAAACATGCAGCAGTACTCGACCTCCGGCTTCGCTGGTCCACGGTGGAAGTCTGCACCGCCTTAGAGTGGTAAACATTGGACAACAAACAGTCATATTTACTAAGTCATATATACCGGGTGGAAATACAAAATGTACCACATTTTAAACTTGAATAAGTCCAAACATATGCATCATATACATTGTTGCATTACATATTTTTTTAAGAACACTTCGTGGAAATTTGTATCCAACATGGTTTGCTCTTGTACGCTCTTCACTACAGCACGTGCTCAGGAAATGCTCATTTTGTGTGAGGCTCGTTTTTTAACCTCACAGATGAGTCGGAGTACGTTTCTTTGATGTTACTTCGAGTATCTATTCTTATCACTTGTTCGGTTCTTCCAGTTTCTGGAGGTCATCTGATATACATTTGACTTTAGGCCTTTCCTTTAAAAAAAAATCAAGGGGGCCAAGTCGAGAGAGTCGGAGGGCCAAGCATGCCTTGTCCTACGGCTGATGATGTTGTCACGTCACGAAACTAGGTTTATGAAGCGAGGATGACGAAGTCGACTGAGACGTCGATTATCGTTCATGTTGATGATGGTCAGGGTAGCTTGTTGCTCCAGAAGGATAGGGGGGGGGGGGTGACGTGCAACTGCACGACTGCATGGCTGCAACATCACTCTGATGACCATGTCATCAGCCGGAAGACGAGGCATGCTTGGCCTCCCCACTCTCTCGATCTGACCCTCCACATTTATTTTTGCAGGGATACCTCAGGTCAAAGGTATATCAGAATGATCCCCAGAGACTTGGAAAATCGAAGGAAGGCATCATACGAGATACTCGCAACTTTGACAAAGAAACGTGCTCCAACTCATCTGTGAGGTCGACAAAAACGAGCCGATCTGTGCTTCGCAAGAAAATGAAAACTTCTTCAGCACGTGCTGCGATGAAGTGCATATAGCGTACATACATAATACATATGTATACCTTGGCGACCAAAATGTCCATGAATTGTACTTCAAAATGGTGTATTGCAACAATGCATGTGATGCATATTTGAGGATTTATTGAAATAAATGTGGTATATTTGTTTTTATTTCCGCCATGTAGTAATAACCCAGTGCACATGCAGGTCTTGACCCCGATTCGGCCAAAGTCACTTGCAATGACTAAGGAACGTGCTAACACACCAGCCTATCAAAGTGTAGCACTATGAAAGGCGTGGTTCGGCCGCAACGACAGAGGGGTGCGCCATGGGGTGCACCTACTGCACGTGCCGAATAGAGTGGCACACATCGACTGGCCATGTTCGTTGACGGTAAGACAACACTTAAACTGCCATACTTAACAGCTGTGGTCATTGGGCTGCGACCCAGACTCCACAGGTGAAAGACTACATCACCCATGGTTACTCTAAGCGGAAGTGCTTTACAACATCGATAAACAACTCGTGCAGACGCATGAGACTAAACATTGGCTACACTGCATTTGTTATTGATGTTATGCGCAGAATACTGAGCGTACAAAGTTCAGTCGAGCCAAATGCCAGCGCTATATACTCTAAATGTCGTGCGGCATGCCCTAATATGATGTAACTACCGAGCGTACAAAGTTCAGTCGAGCCAAATGCCAGCGCTATATACTCTAAATGTCGTGCGGCATGCCCTAATATGATGTAACTACCGAGCGTACAAAGTTCAGTCGAGCCAAATGCCAGCGCTATATACTCTAAATGTCGTGCGGCATGCCCTAATATGATGTAACTACCGAGCGTACAAAGTTCAGTCGAGCCAAATGCCAGCGCTATATACTCTAAATCTCATGCGGCATGCCCTAATATGATGTAACTACCGAGCGTACAAAGTTCAGTCGAGCCAAATGCCAGCGCTATATACTCTAAATCTCATGCGGCATGCCCTAATATGATGTAACTACTGAGCGTACAAAGTTCAGTCGAGCCAAATGCCAGCGCTATATACTCTAAATGTCGTGCGGCATGCCCTAATAGGCTGTATATGCGAGTGCAGATCATTGCCCGTGGAGTGAAAGCCAATGATGTTAGACACTTGGATGTTTTCACAAGTTGTACTTCAATTACTGACCTCTCGCAACGCGTTGATTTGAACCTGGTAGCGTTGCCAGCGTGCACGATGGGTTTAACTAAATAGAGGACCCGAACCCAAACAGTGAAGGTGCCCAACGAAAAGCGGCCTTCCTCCACGTTCCTCGGGCAATGGTCACGTCAACAAGTAGCGTTTTCAACAGTGCTATTTGTTTACCTATCGCCGCGATATGGTCTTGGATGATATAATATTGCATTCACAGGAACCACTTCCTCTTACCAGGCGGTTGCATGCTCCGATGGCATGCACGTGCACTCTTGCACCCCTCACGGTATATTGTTCTCCCTAGGTAGTCAAGACAATGTGCCATCGAATGGTACCATTCACTAAGTGGTTTGATTTTTTGCCCGTTTTTTTTTAGCCGACTTCGGTCTCCGGTTCTTAGACACAGCCGTTTTTTAACGTCGGTCACTGATTTTTGCGCCATCTTGTCCCAAAGTCAAATAAAACCTCATGTTTTCAAAAATCAGGTCCATTTTGACCTTACATGTCTCCCTCCAGGTCAAATTCAAGGTCAAGAGACGGGAGCGCTGTAGGGCCCAAAGTTACCGTCCGATCGCGACAAAGGTGGTTTCAAACGATTCCCCGTGCCCAGTCCCATGACAATGGTTTTTTTTTAGTTATGCACCGTGACTTTCAGGGTCACATTCAAGGTCAAACGACGGTGAACGCTGCAGCAGCCACAGATACGATCGAGTTTTTCGATATTCGATACGATATATCGAATAATCACAATACTGATTATAATGTTCGATCCGATCAGCAATTCCAGTCACCGGCAGCATTTAGTGTTGAAAGTTTAACGTCCCCCAACGACTGAGGACGGTCCGCCCGGCTCGCTGGTTTCATCTGACCTTGAACGCGGCCGCTGCCACCGGCGTATAATACGTATAGCTAGGGCACCAAATTTGCATATCGGCTGGCATACAGTGTGACAGCGAACCCTGATCGTATCAGGATCCGAAGGGTTGGCCACAGGACGGGGGTAACTTAAGTCGTTTGACTGAATTGAATACAAATTTGGCCGTAACACAGTCTTCATGCACCTGCGTGAACTATGTTTCAGCTTCAAATGGCGCTGCCATAACAACGCCTGTTACCATACTCGTCCCAGTACAATAAAGAATGACCATTTTTTCACCAGGCTATGAAGTCTAGTTTTTTTCTTTTATAAATTTAGTTCGAATGTTTTGATGTGATGGATTTCCAAGATCAGGAGTCAGAACCCATGCCAAGCTAAGCTATGTAGTTGAGCAGACTCTGACCCCACCATCCGATCGCGCAATCCCAGTCACTGACAGAATGGTCCGCCCGGCTCGCTGGTTTCATCTGACCTTGAACGCGACCGCTGCCACCGGCCGCAGATCATCCCCGCCAGGAGTAGATAGCGAGTGCCTACGCGTCTTGAACCCACCCACCCACCAGGGTGGGTCAGGTCGGTGGTCTAGCGCTCTCCCGACTGAGCTATACGGGCGAAGGCTTTGGATATATATATATATATATATATATATATATATATATATATATATATATATATATATATATATATATATATATATATATATATATATATATATATATATATATATATATATATATATATATATATATATATATATATATATATATATATATATATATATATATATATATATATATATATATATATATATATATATATATATATATCCCTTTTAATTGAACAGTGAATCGAACATAATCCATTTAATTAAACAATGATCAATGTCAGCAATACCAAATGTCGACCATGCGTTTCTTTGTTCTGTCTGCCACTCGTTGATCAGCCGTTCGGCAGGCGCCTCTGACCTTCAGCATGTTTTCGAAGGCGACGCTAGAGATCTGGACGAGTCCGTCCACTCCAGCGGCCATCATGGCCACTTGAGACTGGCAGGCGATCATGAAGAAGTCCAGCAGCAGGTAGGCCTCCTCCACCGTCTCCCCGCACACCACCACGCCGTGGTTCCGCAGGATCAACACCTGACCCCCAAGCAGAGAGAAGAGAGAAGTCAGTCGAGCAGAGGCGGCGTGCCAGCAGGATCAACACCTGCCACTGGGGCAGAGACAAGTCAGTCGTGCAGAGGCGGCGTGCCAGCAGGATCAACACCTGACACCGGGGCAGAGACAAGTCAGTCGTGCAGAGGCGACGGGCCAGCAGGATCAACATCTGACACTGGGGCAGAGACAAGTCAGTCGTGCAGAGGCGACGTGCCAGCAGGATCAACACCTGCCACCGGGGCAGAGACAAGTCAGTCGTGCAGAGGCGACGTGCCAGCAGGATCAACATCTGACACTGGGGCAGAGACAAGTCAGTCGTGCAGAGGCGACGTGCCAGCAGGATCAACACCTGACAACGGGGCAGAGACAAGTCAGTCGTGCAGAGGCGACGTGCCAGCAGGATCAACATCTGACACTGGGGCAGAGACAAGTCAGTCGTGCAGAGGCGGCGTGCCAGCAGGATCAACACCTGACACCGGGGCAGAGACAAGTCAGTCGTGCAGAGGCGACGTGCCAGCAGGATCAACACCTGACACCGGGGCAGAGACAAGTCAGTGATCAGTCGAGCAGAGGCGGCGTGCCAGCAGGATCAACACCTGACACCGGGGCAGAGACAAGTCAGTCGTGCAGAGGCGACGTGCCAGCAGGATCAACACCTGACACCGGGGCAGAGACAAGCCAGTCGAGCAGAGGCGGCGTGCCAGCAGGATCGGCCAGTCAAATACACAAACAGTCCACGGGTACAATCTACTTTTACCATTAACTTGGAATGAAGTATGAACCGCCTGTGCTATGCGCTATGAACGCCTTCTTTAGCTGCTAACACATTACTGTCCAACACTAACGTCGCGGCGGCCATATTTTTCCCCTCGTGAATACAACTAAAATAAAGGAATATTGGGTCGGAGCTAAACAAATATCAGTTTTACACGGATACGAAGGTTTAATTTGCTCAGCATCACGCGCTGGATCGTGACATAAATTTGTTACCGAAGGTTGTTTTACTCCATATGAAATATATGAAATAACACTACTCTTTAGACTGGTGTTTTTCTATAAGGAAAACAACCTGAGCCGTGCTGCTAGGCTATGTTTTCCGTTGTGTCGGAGATCGGTAAAAGTTGCTGCGCTTTAAAACGGATCCTTAAAGAGAAATATTCACCTTTTGATTGATTTATCTGCATTTGTATCTGATACATGTATGGTATCGAATTAATCGTGCCTCAATTTAAAAGTGAAATAACTTTTTGTATTTCAAAAACTAAATTTTGGGAATTAAAAAAATAGGTTCTTGCATATGGTGACGAACAGTACGACCCATCACTATCTCTGGTTTGAATGTTGATTTGTAAACAAGTCATAGGGCCAGAAATGAAGTGCGCCCAGAAGCGCGACAACGTCCCTGATTGGTCAATGAAACAAATCGCCGACACTAAATAGGTCGACGTCCGGGGCCAAGTCCGCCGAATGCATCACGTTTTTTTTAAAGGGAGATAATCACCTTTTCATTTTGTTAGCAACCATTTATTTGGCTATCGTTATGGTATTAAAATGATGTGATCTAAATTTAAGAATTAAATAAAATTATTCCCTAATTCAAAGTTGGAAGTTTGGGAAAATTAATGATCGGTACTTTCCCTGCACTATTGGAAAGCGCAACATCTGGCGCTTTTGCATCAATCTATTCAACGTTGTTGAATGGGAACCTATAAACAAATCGCGGACACTAAATAGGTTGTAGTCCGGGGCCAACACAAACTGCCGATTTCAATGCACTTTTGTGAAATTATTGTTGATTGTTCAAAAAAGTTTGGTACATATTCGCAAAAGATAGTGCAAGAAACATATTGCATACCTTCATGATAAATAGCAATGCGTAGGGAGGATCATTTACTGAATTCGTTACCGAGTACTTGCTGAGTACCGCCCGATATGTTCATGTTCATGTTCATATATTCAAGACAATCCACAAGGTGGGTATTACAATCTCACGTCAATTATACAAGAACTGCCAACAGGCTGAAAAATTGCCTGTCAATGTAAGACAGCACAATTCGCGCTAACAATGCACATACCAACGTCACATATACTAACATCACAAAAGCAGTGGATTGGTCAAAAAGATAAAAACACATTTCCTCACTCCACGGTCTCACGAACAGCCGCTTTAAAAGCGCCCAGAGTCGGAGCAGATCTGACAGAGGATGGTAAACGGTTCCAAGCTGAGGCCGCGCGATATGAGAAAGCCTTTTGGGTGGCAGTAAGTTTGCATTTGCGGAGGTGGAGGTCTCCGCTCTCCGACGAGCGTGTCTCGCGGGAGGAGACAGCCGCACGCGCCGTAAACAGCGCGCGGATCTCGATAGGCGCGCCCTCTTCCCTCAGTGCCTTGTAGGTCTTGATTGCGTCACGGTGTGCCACCAGGGTTTCGATCCTCGGCCATCCGAGAGAATTTAAAGCCGGGGTGATATGTTCGTATTTTTTGGTTCCAGAGATGATTCTAGCCGAAAAGTTGATGACTTTTTGGATTCTTTGGAGCTGACCCTTGGCTGCCCCACCCCATACGCAGAGGCAGTACGTGATGTGAGGAAATACGTACGCCTGAATGAGAGTCTTTAGAATGTCTGTCGAAAAGTAATGACGAATTTTGTACAGAGAGACCAGAATGCCATTGCATTTTTGGATCACCCGCGTGACGTGCTCGTCCCATGACAGACAGGTGTCTACTATTACGCCCAAAATTGTTACCTTTTTGGATGAATGTACGGCCAAACCGTCAATGATGAAGTGGAAGTCCGTGGATTTTTTCAAATTTGGCTTGGATCCGATAAGCAGAAAATCCGTTTTCTTCTCATTCATTTTCAGTGAGTTCGCGCTAAACCAGGACTTGAGCTCACTGAGTGTGAGCTCTAGTCTATTTTTGAGAGAGTCAAGACCCAGTCTGTCAGGGGACGCGCAGTCGAGGTGCATAGTATCATCGGCGTATGAGATGAGGTGGCCATGAGTCAGATGTCCGGAAAGGTCGTTGGTGAACATGATGAAGAGGATTGGTCCGATGATCGAACCCTGCGGCACACCGCAAGACATAGGTAGAGCTAGCCGTCCGCCACGCACAATCTGCCGACGACCGCTCAGGTAGCTCCTAAACCAATCCACGTCAATACCATACCAAGATAGCTTGGTGAGGAGAACGCCGTGATCGACGCCGTCGAACGCCTTCGAAAGATCAATCGTCGTTACCGACGAAATCAGTCCGTTGTCGGTGTTGGTGACCAGGCGCTCGACAGCGTCGAGCACGGCATCCTCGGTGGAGTGGCGTGACCTATAGGCGTACTGAGATGGGTTAAGCAAGTGTGCAGAGTGTAGATAGGTGGTCAGTTGGCAGCAGGCCACCTTTCTTTGATAGCACACTTAGCAACGATATGGGTCGGTTATTGGATGGTACTCTTGGGTCACCAGATTTGGGAATTGGGACAACACAAGCCATCTTCCACTGTTCGGGGAACACTTTCGTTATCAGTGACAAGTTCACAAGACGTAATAAATGCGGCCCTATCACAGGAAAGCATTCACGCACCGCCGCGAGTGGAACCTCGTCCAGCCCTACCGCGCGCGACGAGCTCATCCGTCCAACACAGCGAGACAGTTCTGGGAGTGTCGCCGGCTGAAACCGGAAACCCGCAGCGCAGATGGTAGGTGGCCTCAGGTTCGAGCGGCCGGCGTCGACTGCGCTCTGGAGGTCGTTGGCGATGCGCGGCCCCACCGCGGCGAAGTAGCGGTTCATCTCTTCCGCCGCTGCTTCAGCTTCTTCCGGTGTCTCTGCGGACGCGTTCCCGGCTGGCATCGGGGGCGCCTTGGCGAACCTCTTGAAGTTGGACCAGAAGTTGCGGCGTTCCCCCGACACCAACTCGCTACACAGGAACTGGCGTCTTGCTGCGATCAGACGGCTCTTCACCTGGTTGCGAAGCCGGGTAAAATCATCCTTGGCTTCTGACGTACGCAAGCACAGCCAGGTGTCACGAGCAGAGTCCCGCTCGGACATCAGCGCTCGCAGGGTCGGGTCCTCGGCCAACCAGGGACAGCACGGCCTGGACATGCGCACTCGCTTCGGTGGACAGTGGCGATCCATCACGACGTTCCACACGCCCATGAAGTGCCGCACACAGGCATTGACGTCGGTGGCGCCGTCTACCTGGCTCCAGTCCGAGGTGAGTAGGTCATAGTTGATGGCATTCCAGTCTGCGCGTCGCCAGCTGCGCACGGTGCGCCACTGCGGAGGTCGTCGCACTCGTCCGAGCGGCACGCTGGCGATTGCCGGCTGGTGGTCGCTAATAGCGTCCGGTAGGATAGTGACATCTGGTGGCGGATCTCTCAGGTTTGTGACGACATGGTCCAGCGTAGATGGCGCTGGGTGAAGATGGGTGGGCCCGTCAACCAGCTGCACCATGTTCAGCTCCTTGATGGTATCCAGATAACGGCGCGTGTTGGAGGAAGTGATGTCCAAGACGTTGAAGTTAGTGTCGCCCAACATGAAGACCGGTCTGTTTGCGCACAGAGCGGCGCGCAGCTGATCCTGCAGGTGGTTCAGGCTTGGCGTTACCGGGCTGTCCGGTGGGCGGTAAACGACGCCCACCGTAATCGGCTGGCCACCCTGCCAAATCGCCGAAATCCATAGCGATTCCAGGGGACCGTCTGCGGGCATGGTGAGTTCCTTAGCCTGGATCTCCACTCGATGCAGGATAGCGACGCCGCCACCGCGGCGGCCAACACGATCACGCCGGAGCACGCCGTATCCAGGGAAGGTTAAAAACTGATTGTCAATCTGTGGAGACAGCCAGCTTTCAGATAAGCACAGCATGTCGAGATGGTGGTCCTCCAGCAGCATCATGACGTCGTCGAGTTTACTGCAAAGGGATCGAACGTTTAGATGACCGATTCTGAGCCGAGAGCGCGCCGTGGCGCTGCTAGTGCAGCCATCTCTCAGGCCGCCGTCCGCCAGGCGGCAGGTCTGTCGCTCTGTGAGCCGAGCGGGCCAGACTAGGCAGCGGGCCGCGGCGGCGGCTGACCGGTCAGCTGAGTCGGGCTGGTTCGGCGCGGCGCCGGGGATCGGCTGCCGGCTCGTTACACGGACCGCACCATTGCCATGGGCGCACTCTGCCGGCGCGATGGGTACCGGTAGCAGGGCGCGGTCGTAGTATTGGCGGTGGAGCTGTCGCACCGCATCTCGGTCCAGGCGGTGTCGCCATTCCGCATCTCTCTCTAGTCGGTGTCGACGCAGCTGCACTCGGCGTCCGGCGCGAGTGCCACGGTGCGTGCCTCGTCCGTTTCGGCGAGGTGCGGCTCTCCTTCCCTTCACCGGTTCCTGCCGGGAGGGCGGCACGGCAGCTCCCCCGCACCAGGGCCTGGCGACGCCTCTGCTGAGCCAGGCCGGCTGCAGCCGCTCGGGAGGCTCGGGCTGACCCAGCACCAGGTCCGGTAGAATACAGTGGACTGGCGCTGATTGGTGCGATTCGGCTCCGCGGCTCTTCCGAAACCGGTAGAATTCCGGTGCACCGGCTAGCGGGACGCCCGGCATGGCGCCGCAGCGGACATCGAGGCGGAGGACGGTAAGTGCAGACACTGATAAAAGGCACAGGTGTGAAAAGCCGGGCATGAAAAGTCACTGACCAGATCGCTGCTGTCCCAAACTCGGTCACTGCTCACTCTCAGAGCTGGGAGTCACTGGGGAACGCACAAAAACGGGCGAAAACTGGGAGCACTCGCAATGTCGGCCGCCATATTCAGGCGCACGCCTGCACCATATAAGCTTGGATCGCTTAAGGCAGCCGCACACTAGGCCATTCGGCGCGCGATATACTGCGACATTCCGCCTCGGAAAATCGCGGTGATACCGCTGAATATCGTCCTTGTTCCGGCGGATTCGGCGCTGTCTGCTCGCGAGATTCCGCCCCGCCGACCTACAGCATGTCGCAACCTGTGCCTACAGCCTGTCCCAAGGTAAATTAATGATGGCCATTTTTCGACGAAGATGTAAGTTTAGAACCACGAAACTTTTAGATAATAAATTTCACAGCGGCAAGAGCATGCTGTGCAAAATTTGTACCTCTGTCTTACATATATTCGCCACCGTTAGCCTGATCAATTTTGTTGTCCGCGGCTCCGCGGCGTTCAATCGCGGAAAAAAGCTCGTTCGAATCAGCTTTTTTCCGCCGGTCCGCAGATGGCCGGCCGACGACATTCGTCCGCGATTTTTGACGTTTCGGCTGACGCGAAGGCGGAAAGTCGCTAAAGATGCGCGGAAAGTCGTAGCGATATCGCGACCTCCGCGCGCCGAATGGCCTGTGTGCGGCCGCCTTTATTGGTATGAAACTGCCAATACCTTTCGGTAGGAATGTTTATATGCAAAATGTGATGAATTTACATCATTTTTTGGCCTCGTCTATCGATTTCAGGTGCTAACTCCATTTTTGTGGGAAAAGGTGATTATCTCCCTTTAAACGTTTATTGATTGATTGATATTGATTTATTATTATTGATTGATTATGATAGATTGATTGTATTATTGATTATTGAAAAATGTTTCATGTGTGCGCTGTAATGTATTAAATACCTGTTTGTTGAAAATTCATGGGAAGAACTTTCAATAAAAAAGTCGAGAACAGTATGTCGCCGTCCGGGGCCAAGCAACTACCGATTTCAATGCACTTTTGCACATTTGTGTTGATTGTTCATAGAAGTTTGGTACATATTCCCAAAAGATAGAGTGCATGAAACATATTATATGCCTTCATATGATAAATAACAATGCGTAAGCAGACTAATTTTAGCTCGGACAGTGAAATCGTTACCAAGTACTTGTGAGTACCGACACAAGTACTTGGTAACTTGATAAGCGTGGGTCGTTTATCAACTTTAACTTGAAATATCTTTCGGTAGGAATGATTAAATGCTAAATGTGATGAATGTATAATATATTTTGGTCTCATCTGTCGATTTCATGTAATAACTCTATTTTTTTTTTGTGTGGAAAAAGGTGAATATTTCCCTTGAAATTTTCGATAAAATGTCAGAATCTTGGCTACTCGCGGCCATCTAGTTGCTGGTGGGGTCCTCTAGTGTGGGGAAATCTGCAGCGCCATTTCCTCCATAAACTTATAGTGGGCCAAAAAAAAATGGCCCCCTTGCGCAAAAACAGCTGGTACGATTTTCTCGAAATTCTCTGAACACGGACTATCGGTGGGCACCTAGTATATACATACTTTACATAGAAGGGATTAGTTCATAAATACTCGTGGGATTAGGCTTATTTTAGGCAGGTTAAAAGGAAACAATAGTTTGAAAAGTGTGATACTGGTAAATGCAACGAATAAACTGGGATGTGCAACCTCAGGTGGGCCCAAAAGGCTCTTTGTTGCACTTTTCTTTGATGTCTTTTATGTCGTATCAGAAATGTATATTACATTACTGTTACAGTTTTATTAAATGTGTACTGACGAAGCGATGGGATTCACTATAATGATTTGGAGTTTTTGGGCGCCTCAACTACAGGAATGACTATGAGGTTTTACTACAAAGTGATTCTTTCAAAATACTGATAATAAACCAACTGAACACTTCACTATTTATTATTCATCAACCGCAGGTGATCGAATATTTCGCCTACGGATTTTAGCACTCGGGCAGTCAGCTTAACCCGGCATTGACTGGGGTCTGAGAGCAGAACGCCATTGACGGGGGTGGGGGCGTTAAACGCCCCCTGGTTATCTTCCGAACCAATGATCGCAGCGAGACGCGCAAGACGGCATTCGAAAGCTCTCAACGAGATGAATCTAAACCATTCTAAAAAATGTAAAAGTGAAGTCAAATGGCAGGTCACAGTCGGGTCAAAGGTCAAAATCGGCGTATTTGAGTTTATGGGCCATATTTTCCATCCAAAGCCTACGATTGCGACCAGTTTCACCAACAGTTCTGCCAAAGGTATGATACATATCCCGCATGAGCTAAAGTGAGATTGTTGGCCAAGGTCAAGGTCAAGCTCAGGTCACAAAAGGTCACTATGCTCAAAATATCTACGAAAGTCATGCAAGTAGACTTGTCAAGATTCAATGTGAATCGACTACTTTTGATTGAATCATTCTTATTTCAAATGAATGACTCATGAATCGATTCACCTCATGCGCAAACCTGTTGTGAGTCACTGATTGAATCATTCATACAGATAAAATAGGCTGATTGAATCATTCATTGCTCAAAGAATCATTCTTTTTTGGTCGAACAGCATAAACTGTCCACAAAATATGCAAGCGGCCCAGCATTCATCTGTGCCCTGTGGACAAACCAGGCACTTAATGGCCAATTATATGAGCTCTGTGTCCTGAGCTGTAGCCTGTAACTCATCTATGCGTAAAGAAAGCGAGGCTTTGTGTCCAACTCCAGTGGGCACAAAGCCACTATTCAATCAGCCCTAACTAGGTGCATACCTTGGAACTGGTAGGGTTAGGGGCAGGTACCTAAATACTTAAAAAAGGTAACTAATTCATACTTTGGTTCATAAACCACACAGTACACGCACACCTTTTTCACACGAAAAATTATCAAAAGGTACCCACCGTTTCCTAATTTCTAGGCTATACCATATACAAAACTAAATCATAAACAAACATTTGCATGCCCTCCGCATGTCCCAAATATCACTGTCGCATCGGCGCCGCTTTATTCCACATCATGCTTTATACAAAATAATACCTAATGCAAAATCAAAATAAATGTTTTATTCGCTTAAAAAAGTGAAACGTAAAGTCATTAATGCTTTTGGAACTTGGAATTTGCAATTATAATAAATATTATAAATATCATTTTATAATCGAAATAAACAACACGAGTGTCCAATTGGCTCACATTCACATTCACATTAGAAATACATTCGCGGACTATTTGGATTGGCTTCAAAATTGGTACACAGATAGATCACGACCTAGTGATCATTCTGGTAAAATCTTAGAGTCGCACATTTCAAATCAAAGGAGTTAGAGCAGGTCATACGTTTAAGGTCAAACAGCAGACTATTCTGATAATGCATGCAAATTGGCACACTGGTAGAACCTAACCTCCGTATCACGCTCATGAAATCTTAGAGTCGCAAATTCAAAATCAAAGGAGTTAGACAAAGGAGTCGACACTTCCCTTTAATGTTGAGTGATTGAATCAAGATTGAATCATTCATTATGGTAATGTTGAGTGATTGAATCATGATTGAATCATTCATTATGGTAATGTTGAGTGATTGAATCATGATTGAATCATGCATTATGGTCCGTGAATCACTGTGAATCGACTCATGACAAATATGAATCATTGACAAGTCTGCATGCAACACATCTTTTATGAGTTATTTTCCACGTAAAATTGGATAGTGATAGTCATTTTACCACTTGACTTCATTTACATGAAGTAAATGTCAATTTTAGGTCAAATTTAGGTCACCGAAGATCAAAATGTTAAATTGTTAAATCTAAACAAAAAAGACATGTTGCTAGACCAGTTTTGTCTCAGAAGTACAGTGGCGGCATTTATTTGTCTGTATCTAGTCAATAAAAGCCAAACAACGCAATTTCAAAATATGACGTCATGAGTTACCCATACTTACGTCTGTCAAAACAGCTACAGATTCAGATTCACATTCAGCTTCACATTCGGACCCCCTCAGAATTCGCCTGAATTTCGCACACTTATGCAGTTTAACAAGCCACTTACAATGGTGAAGTCCGTTCAGGGCCACATTTAATACTTTGACTTCCAGAGGTCATCCAAGTTTCTGAGGTCACAGGGTGACCCCTCAGAATATCATCAAAATTGATATATACATGCAGTTTGACATGCTGATTACGATTCTGAGATCTGTTCGGCGCCACATTGAATACTTTGACCTTGAGAGGTCATCCAAGTTTCTAAGGTCACAGGGTGACCCCCTCATAATTTACTCAAACGTGGTGTACAAATGCAGTTTGACACGCTGATTACGATTCTGAAGTCTGTTCGGCGCCACATTGAATACTTTGGCCAGCTTCACATTCAAATGGTCATTCGGACTCCTTCGGAATTCGCTCTAATTTCGTGCACTTATGAAGTGTGACGAGCCACTTACAATGGTGAAGTCCGTTGCGCGCTAATATTAATACTTTGGCCTCTAGAGGTCATCAAAGTTGATAAGTTCACCAGAGGTCACGGGGTGACCCCCTCAGAATTTGATCAGAATTGGTGTACCCATGTAGTTTGACATCCTGATTACGATGCTGGAGTCCGTTCGGCGCCACATTTAATACTTTGACCTCCAGAGGTCATCCAAGTTTATGAGGTCACAGGGTGACCCCCTCATAATATCATCAAAATTTGTCTACACATGCAGTTTGACATGCTGATTGCGATTCTGAAGTCTGTTCGGCGCCACATTGAATACTTTGGCCTTGAGAGGTCATCCAAGTTTCTGAGGTCACAGGGTGACCCCCTCAGAATTTACTCAAACGTGGTGTACAAATGCAGTTTGACACGTTGATTACGATTCTGAAGTCTGTTTGGCGCCACATTGAATACTTTGACCTTGAGAGGTCATCTAAGTTTCTGAGGTCACAGGGTGACCCTCTCAGAATTTACTCAAATTTGGTGTACAAATGCAGTTTGACACGCTGATTACGATTCTGAAGTCTGTTCGGCGCCACATTTAATACTTTGGCCAGCTTCACATTCGAATGGGCATTCGGACTCCTTCGGAATTCGCTCTAATTTCGTGCACTTATGCAGTGTGACGAGCCACTTACAATGGTGAAGTCCGTTGCGCGCCAATTTTAATACTTTGGCCTCTAGAGGTCATCAAAGTTGATAGTTCACCAGAGGTCACAGGGTAACCCCCTCAGAATATCATCAAAATTGGTCTATACATGCAGTTTGACATGCTGATTGCGATTCTGAAGCCTGTTCGGCGCCACATTGAATACTTTGACCTTGAGAGGTCATCCAAGTTTCTGAGGTCACAGGGTGACCCCTCAGAATGTTATCAAAATTGGTGTACACATGCAGCATGAGATACTGGTTACGATGCTGAAGTCTGTTCGGCGCCACATTGAATACTTTGACCTTGAAAGGTCATCCAAGTTTATGAGGTCACAGGGTGACCCCTCAGAATTTACTCAAACGTGGTGTACAAATGCAGTTTGACACGCTGATGACGATTCTGTAGTCTGTTCGGCGCCACATTGAATACTTTGACCTTGAGAGGTCATCCAAGTTTCTGAGGTCACAGGGTGACCCCTCAGAATGTTATCAAAGTTGGTGTACACATGCACCATGAGATGCTGGTTACGATGCTGAAGTGTGCTCGGCACCACATTGAATACTTTTACCTTGAGAGGTCATCGAAGTTTCTAAGGTCACAGGGTGACCCATGTCAAACTGCATGTCAAACTGCATGTGTAGACCAATTTTGTTGATATTCTGAGGGGATTCAATTTTGATGATATCCCTGTGACCTCAGAAAGTTGGATGACCTCTGGAGGTCAAAGTATTAAATGTGGCGCCGAACGGACTTCAGCATCGTAATCAGCATGTCAAACTACATGGGTACACCAATTATGATCAAATTCTGAGGGGGTCACCCCGTGACCTCAGAACTTGGATGACCTCTGGAGGTCAAAGTATTAAATGTGGCGCCGAACGGACTTCAGCATCGTAATCAGGATGTCAAACTACATGGGTACACCAATTCTGATCAAATTCTGAGTAGGTCACCTCGTGACCTCTGGTGAACTTATCAACTTTGATGACCTCTAGAGGCCAAAGTATTAATATTAGCGCGCAACGGACTTCACCATTGTAAGTGGCTCGTCACACTTCATAAGTGCACGAAATTAGAGCGAATTCCGAAGGAGTCCGAATGCCCATTCGAATGTGAAGCTGGCCAAAGTATTAAATGTGGCGCCGAACAGACTTCAGAATCGTAATCAGCGTGTCAAACTGCATTTGTACACCACGTTTGAGTAAATTCTGAGGGGGTCACCCTGTGACCTCAGAAACTTGGATGACCTCTCAAGGTCAAAGTATTCAATGTGGCGCCGAACAGGCTTCAGAATCGCAATCAGCATGTCAAACTGCATGTATAGACCAATTTTGATGATATTCTGAGGGGGTCACCCTGTGACCTCTGGTGAACTTATCAACTTTGATGACCTCTAGAGGCCAAAGTATTAAAATTGGCGCGCAACAGACTTCACCATTGTAAGTGGCTCGTCACACTGCATAAGTGCACGCAATTAGAGCGAATTCCGAAGGAGTCCGAATGCCCATTCGAATGTGAAGCTGGCCAAAGTATTAAATGTGGCGCCGAACAGACTTCAGAATCGTAATCAGCGTGTCAAACTGCATTTGTACACCAAATTTGAGTAAATTCTGAGGGGGTCACCCTGTGACCTCAGAAACTTAGATGACCTCTCAAGGTCAAAGTATTCAATGTGGCGCCAAACAGACTTCAGAATCGTAATCAGCGTGTCAAACTGCATTTGTGCACCACGTTTGAGTAAATTCTGAGGGGTCACCCTGTGACCTCATAAACTTGGATGACCTTTCAAGGTCAAAGTATTCAATGTGGCGCCGAACAGACTTCAGCATCGTAACCAGTATCTCATGCTGCATGTGTACACCAACTTTGATAACATTCTGAGGGGTCACCCTGTGACCTCAGAAACTTGAATGACCTCTCAAGGTCAAAGTATTCAATGTGGCGCCGAAGAGACTTCAAAATCACAATCAGCATGTCAAACTGCATATGTAGACCAATTTTGATGATATTCTGAGGGGGTTACCCTGTGACCTCTGGTGAATTTATCAACTTTGATGACCTCTAGAGGCCAAAGTATTAAATTTGGCGCGCAACGGAATTCACCATTGTAAGTGGCTCGTCACACTGCATAGGTGCACGAAATTAGAGCGAATTCCGAAGGAGTCCGAATGCCCATTCGAATGTGAAGCTGGCTAAAGTATTAAATGTGGCGCCGAACAGACTTCAGAATCGTAATCAGCGTGTCAAACTGCACTTGTACACCAAATTTGAGTAAATTCTAAGTGGGTCACCCTGTGACCTCAGAAACTTAGATGACCTCTCAAGGTCAAAGTATTCAATGTGGCGCCGAACATACTTCAGAATCGTAATCAGGGTGTCAAACTGCATTTGTGCACCACGTTTGAGTAAATTCTGAGGGGGTCACCCTGTGACCTCAGAAACTTGGATGACCTCTCAAGGTCAAAGTATTCAATGTGGCGCCGAACAGACTTCAGAATCGCAATCAGCATGTCAAACTGCATGTGTAGACCAATTTTGATGATATTATGAGGGGGTCACCCTGTGACCTCAGAAACTTGGATGACCTCTGGAAGTCAAAGTATTAAATGTGGCGCCGAACGGACTTCAGCATCGTAATCAGGATGTCAAACTACATGGGTACACCAATTCTGATCAAATTCTGAGGGGGTCACCCCGTGACCTCTGGTGAACTTATCAACTTTGATGACTTCTAGAGGCCAAAGTATTAAATTTGGCGCGCAACGGAATTCACCATTGTAAGTGGCTCGTCACACTGCATAGGTGCACGAAATTAGAGCGAATTCCGAAGGAGTCCGAATGCCCATTCGAATATTAGCGCGCAACGGACTTCACCATTGTAAGTGGCTCGTCACACTTCATAAGTGCACGAAATTAGAGCGAATTCCGAAGGAGTCCGAATGCCCATTCGAATGTGAAGCTGGCCAAAGTATTAAATGTGGCGCCGAACAGACTTCAGAATCGTAATCAGCGTGTCAAACTGCATTTGAACACTAGGTTTGAGTAAATTCTGAGGGGGTCACCCTGTGACCTCAGAAACTTGGATGACCTCTCAAGGTCAAAGTATTAAATGTGGCCCTGAACGGACTTCACCATTGTAAGTGGCTTGTTAAACTGCATAAGTGTGCGAAATTCAGGCGAATTCTGAGGGGGTCCGAATGTGAAGCTGAATGTGAATCTGAATCTGTAGCTGTTTTTGACAGACGTCCCATACTTTAGATGTCATAAGTCCGTCAAAAATGGACAATCAGTTTGGAATTTGGTATGGTAGTTGCCTATGTATGGTTCTCAGACATATATTCCGGTTTTTTGAATGTTTTATATTTGTGTTGATTTTGTGATCATTTCCCCCCCCCCCAAAAAAAAGTTTTTTGAGTGTTTGGGGTTCAAAACTAAAATTTTCGAAATACGAGACAGCAGGTTTGTAGCCGTTGCAATTTGCTATCTTTTGGCGTTTTTCGATTGCATTTTGCTTCCAATGTGGCATTTGTACGGCCTGGCAAAGTTTAGCTGATTTTGGCGTAAAACTCGTGTGTAGTGACGTCACTAAATTCGCTCGAGAAAAACTCGAAAAACGAGAAAAAAACTCGAGAAAAAAAATCGACAAAATTTCTTCATTTTTGCACACAAGACGTAATAATGATCTATAAGAAGGTAACCGAAGTTTCAGGTTGATAGCGCTATTAGTTTTTTTAGCTATTGCGAAAATTAATCAGGGGGGAGTGGGGGGGGGCGTTAAACGCCCCCTCCCCCCCACTCAATGGCGGGTTAAGGATATACTCCCGACCTATGATGTCACGCCAACAGGAACACTGAAAAATACCACATACTGGAGAAGAGAATACGAGCAAGCCTGCACTATGATGTTAGCGGCATACATGCACATTACACATAAGTGTGTTCCTAGAACCCTACTTCACCTTATTCTTGGTGCCGAGGTTCTGCTGGATATCCTTCTTCTCGGCCGAGTTCACGAGGATACCCTGATAGTCGTGGTAGCTGACCCCGGCGAACCCGTGAACGATCAACGCTTCCTGCGTGATCGCCAGCAGGCCGCACTCCATCGTAGACACCTGACGAGGCACAGCGTAACAGGCGTAACGTCACAGGCGTAACAGGCGTCACAGGCGTCACAGGCGTAACAGGCGTAACAGGCGTCACAGGCGTAACAGGTGTAACAGGCGTCACAGGCGTAACAGGCGTAACAGGCGTAACAGGCGTCACAGGCGTAACAGGTGTAACAGGCGTAACATGCGTAACAGGCGTAACAGACGTAACAGGCGTAATGTCACAGGCGTAACAGGCGTAACAGGCGTAACGTCACAGGCGTAACAGGCGTAACAGGCGCACATCGTAACGTCAGCTCAACCCACGGCACATCAACTCGGCATTGAAAACATTAGTGGAAAAGACTGAACCACAACCATCAGGAAAACCATCACCACTTGTGCCGATATCGAACAGTTTCCGTCACACTAATGCCTGTCATCACACTGCACCGTATAATGGTACCGTATCGTACTTCACAACCCGCCCTCACATCTATTGCCCGGGGCGGCAGCAGGACACCCCACTCACACTGTCCGGGGGGGGGGGCGGCAGGACACCCCACTCACACCGTCCGGGGGGGGGAAGCAGCAGGACACCCCACTCACACTGTCCGGGGGGGGGGGCAGGACACCCCACTCACACTGTCCGGGGGGGGGGGGGCGGCAGGACACCCCACTCACACCGTCCGGGGGGGGGGAAGCAGCAGGACACCCCACTCACACTGTCCGGGGGGGGGGGGCGGCAGGACACCCCACTCACACCGTCCGGGGGGGGGAAGCAGCAGGACACCCCACTCACACTGTCCGGGTGGGGGGGCGGCAGGACACCCCACTCACACCGTCCGGGGGGGGGGGAAGCAGCAGGACACCCCACTCACACTGTCCGGGGGGGGGGGGGGCGGCAGGACACCCCACTCACACCGTCCGGGGGGGAAGCAGCAGGACACCCCACTCACACTGTCCGGGGGGGGGGGGGCAGGACACCCCACTCACACTGTCCGGGGGGGGGGGGCGGCAGGACACCCCACTCACACCGTCCGGGGGGGGGAAGCAGCAGGACACCCCACTCACACTGTCCGGGGGGGGGGGGGGGGCGGCAGGACACCCCACTCACACCGTCCGGGGGGGGGAAGCAGCAGGACACCCCACTCACACTGTCCGGGGGGGGGGGGGCGGCAGGACACCCCACTCATACCGTCCGGGAGGGGGGGGGGGACGGCAGCAGGACACCCCACTCACACCATCCGGGGGGGAGGGAACAGCAGGACACCCCACTCACACCGTCCGGGGGGGGGGGGGCAGCAGGACACCCCACTCACACCGTCCGGGGGGGGAGGGGGCAGCAGGACACCCCACTCACACCGTCCGGAGGGGGGGCGGCAGCAGGACACCCCACTCACACCGTCCGGGAGGGGGGGGGGGGGGGCAGCAGGACACCCCACTCACACCGTCCGGGAGGGGGGGGGGGCAGCAGGACACCCCACTCACACCATCCGGGGGGGGGAGCAGCAGGACACCCCACTCACACCGTCCGGGGGGGGGGGACTGCAGCAGGGCACCCCACTCACACCATCCGGGGGGGGGCAGCAGGACACCCCACTCACACCGTCCGGGAGAGGGGGCAGCAGGACACCCCACTCACACCGTCCGGGGGGGGGGGCAGCAGGACACCCCACTCACACCGTCCGGGGGGGGAGCAGCAGGACACCCCACTCACACCGTCCGGGGGGGGGGGGGGCAGCAGGACACCCCACTCACACTGTCCGGGTGGGGGGGGGGAGCAGCAGGACACCCCACTCACACCGTCCGGGGGGGGGGGGGACAGCAGGACACCCCACTCACACCGTCCGGGGGGGGGGGCAGCAGGACACCCCACTCACACCGTCCGGGGAGGGGGAGGGGGGGGGGGGGCGGCAGCAGGACACCCCACTCACACCGTCCGGGGAGGGGGAGGGGGGGGGGACAGCAGGACACCCCACTCACACCGTCCGGGGGGGGGGGGCAGCAGGACACCCCACTCACACCGTCCGGGGGGGGGGAGCAGCAGGACACCCCACTCACACCGTCCGGGGGGGGGGGGGGCAGCAGGACACCCCACTCACACCGTCCGGGGGGGGGGGGGGGCAGCAGGACACCCCACTCACACCGTCCGGGGAGGGGGAGGGGGGGGGGCGGCAGCAGGACACCCCACTCACACCGTCCGGGAGAGGGGGGGCAGGACAGACCCCACTCACACCGTCCGGGGGGGGGGGGGGGGCGGCAGCAGGACACCCCACTCACACCGTCCGGGGAGGGGGAGGGGGGGACAGCAGGACACCCCACTCACACCGTCCGGGGGGGGGGGGGCAGCAGGACACCCCACTCACACCGTCCGGGAGGGGGGGGGGGGGGGGGGGGAAGCAGCAGGACACCCCACTCACACCGTCCGGGAGGGGGGGGGGGGGGGGGGCAGGACACCCCACTCACACCGTCGGGGGGGGGGGGGCGGCAGCAGGACACCCCACTCACACCGTCCGGGGGGGGGACTGCAGCAGGGCACCCCACTCACACCGTCCGGGGGGGGGGGAGCAGCAGGACACCCCACTCACACCGTCCGGGAGGGGGGGGGGGCAGGACACCCCACTCACACCGTCCGGGGGGAGGGGGGGGGGGGCAGCAGGACACCCCACTCACACCGTCCGGGGGGGGGGCGGCAGCAGGACACCCCACTCACACCGTCCGGGGGGGGGCGGCAGCAGGACACCCCACTCACACCGTCCGGGGGGGGGGGCGGTAGCAGGACACCCCACTCACACCGTCCGGGGGGGGGACTGCAGCAGGACACCCCACTCACACCGTCCGGGGGGGGGGGGGGGGCAGCAGGACACCCCACTCACACCGTCCGGGAGGGGGGGGGGGGGGCAGGACACCCCACTCACACCGTCCGGGGGGGCAGCAGGACACCCCACTCACACCGTCCGGGGGGGGGGGGGGGCAGCAGGACACCCCACTCACACCGTCCGGGAGGGGGGAGCAGCAGGACACCCCACTCACACCGTCCGGGGAGGGGGGGGGGGCAGGACACCCCACTCACACCGTCCGGGGGGGCGGCAGCAGGACACCCCACTCACACCGTCCGGGAGGGGGGGGGGGCAGGACACCCCACTCACACCGTCCGTGGGGGGGGGGGGAGCAGCAGGACACCCCACTCACACCGTCCGGAGGGGGGAGCAGCAGGACACCCCACTCACACCGTCCGGGAGAGGGGGGGGGGGCAGCAGGACACCCCACTCACACCGTCCGGGAGGGAGGGGGGCAGGACACCCCACTCACACCGTCCGGGAGGGGGGGGGGGGGCGGCAGCAGGACACCCCACTCACACCGTCCGGGGCGGGGGGGGGGGGGACTGCAGCAGGACACCCCACTCACACCGTCCGGGGGGGGGGGGCGGCAGCAGGACATCCCACTCACACCGTCCGGGGGGGGACTGCAACAGGACACCCCACTCACACCGTCCGGGGGGGGGGGGGCAGCAGGACACCCCACTCACACCGTCCGGGAGAGGGGGGCAGCAGGACACCCCACTCACACCGTCCGGGGAGGGGGAGGGGGGGGGGCAGCAGGACACCCCACTCACACCGTCCGGGGGGGGGGGGGGAGCAGCAGGACACCCCACTCACACCATCCGGGGGGGACTGCAGCAGGACACCCCACTCACACCGTCCGGGGGGGGGGGGACTGCAGCAGGACACCCCACTCACACCGTCCGGGGGGGGGGGACGGCAGCAGGACACCCCACTCACACCGTCCGGGGGGGGGGGGCGGCAGCAGGACACCCCACTCACACCGTCCGGGGGGGGGGGGGGGGCAGCAGGACACCCCACTCACACCATCCGGGGGGGACTGCAGCAGGACACCCCACTCACACCGTCCGGGGGGGGGGCGGCAGCAGGACACCCCACTCACACCGTCCGGGGGGGGGGAGCAGCAGGACACCCCACTCACACCGTCCGGGAGGGGGGGGGGGGAGCAGCAGGACACCCCACTCACACCGTCCGGGAGGGGGGGGGGAGGCAGCAGGACACCCCACTCACACCGTCCGGGGGGGGGGGGGCAGCAGGACACCCCACTCACACCGTCCGGGAGGGGGGGAGGACACCCCACTCACACCGTCCGGGGGGGGGGGGGGTGGGGGGGGGGGACAGCAGGACACCCCACTCACACCGTCCGGGGGGGGGGGGGGGGGACAGCAGGACACCCCACTCACACCGTCCGGGGGGGGGGGGGACGGCAGCAGGACACCCCACTCACACCGTCCGGGGGGGGGGGGGGGGAGCAGCAGGACACCCCACTCACACCGTCCGGGGGGGGGGGGGGCAGGACACCCCAACTCACAACCGTCCGGGGGGGGGGGGACGGCAGCAGGACACCCCACTCACACCGTCCGGGGGGGGGGGGGGGCAGCAGGACACCCCACTCACACCGTCCGGGGGGGGGGAGCAGCAGGACACCCCACTCACACCGTCCGGGGGGGGGGGGGGCAGCAGGACACCCCACTCACACCGTCCCGGGGGGGGGGGGACGGCAGCAGGACACCCCACTCACACCGTCCGGGGGGGGGGGGGGCAGCAGGACACCCCACTCACACCGTCCGGGGGGGGGGGCAGCAGGACACCCCACTCACACCGTCCGGGGGGGGGGGGAGCAGCAGGGCACCCCACTCACACCGTCCGGGGGGGGGGGAGCAGCAGGACACCCCACTCACACCGTCCGGGGGGAGGGGGAGCAGCAGGACACCCCACTCACACCGTCCGGGAGGGGGGGGGGGGGCAGCAGGACACCCCACTCACACCGTCCGGGGGGGGGGGCAGCAGGACACCCCACTCACACCGTCCGGGAGGGGGGGCAGCAGGACACCCCACTCACACCGTCCGGGGAGGGGGGGGGGGGGCAGCAGGACACCCCACTCACACCATCCGGGGGGGGGGGGGGAGCAGCAGGACACCCCACTCACACCGTCCGGGGGGGCAGCAGGGCACCCCACTCACACCGTCCGGGGGGGGGGGAGCAGCAGGACACCCCACTCACACCGTCCGGGGAGAGGGGGAGCAGCAGGACACCCCACTCACACCGTCCGGAGGGGGGGGGGGGGCAGCAGGACACCCCACTCACACCGTCCGGGGGGGAGCAGCAGGACACCCCACTCACACCGTCCGGGGGGGGGGGGGCAGCAGGACACCCCACTCACACCGTCCGGGGGGAGGGGGAGCAGCAGGACACCCCACTCACACCGTCCGGAGGGGGGGGGGGGAGCAGGACACCCCACTCACACCGTCCGGGGGGGGGCAGCAGGACACCCCACTCACACCGTCCGGGGGGGGGGGGGGACAGCAGGACACCCCACTCACACCGTCCGGGGGGGGGGGGACGGCAGCAGGACACCCCACTCACACCGTCCGGGGGGGGGGGGGGCAGCAGGACACCCCACTCACACCGTCCGGGGGGGGGGGCAGCAGGACACCCCACTCACACCGTCCGGGGGGGGGGGGGGGCAGCAGGACACCCCACTCACACCATCCGGGAGGGGGGGGGGCAGCAGGACACCCCACTCCCACCGTCCGAGGGGGGGGGGGCAGCAGGACACCCCACTCACACCGTCCGGGTGGGGGGGGGGGGGCAGCAGGACACCCCACTCACACCGTCCGGGGAGGGGGGGGGGGGCAGCAGGACACCCCACACACACCATCCGGGGGGGGGGGGGCAGCAGGACACCCCACTCACACCGTCCGGGGGGGGGGGGGCAGCAGGGCACCCCACTCACACCGTCCGGGGGGGGGGGGGGGCAGCAGGACACCCCACTCACACCGTCCGGGGGGGCAGCAGGACACCCCACTCACACCATCCGGGAGGGGGGGGCAGCAGGACACCCCACTCACACCGTCCGGGGGGGGGGGCAGCAGGACACCCCACTCACACCGTCCGGGAGGGGGGGCAGCAGGACACCCCACTCACACCGTCCGGGGGGAGGGGGCAGCAGGACACCCCACTCACACCATCCGGGAGGGGGGGGGGGGGGCAGCAGGACACCCCACTCACACCATCCGGGGGGGAGCAGCAGGACACCCCACTCACACCGTCCGGGGGGGGGGGGGGCAGCAGGACACCCCACTCACACCGTCCGGGGGGGGGGCAGCAGGACACCCCACTCACACCGTCCGGGGGGGGGGGGCAGCAGGACACCCCACTCACACCGTCCGGGGGAGGGGGAGCAGCAGGACACCCCACTCACACCGTCCGGAGGGGGGGGGGGGGGCAGCAGGACACCCCACTCACACCGTCCGGGGGGAGGGGGGAGCAGCAGGACACCCCACTCACACCGTCCGGAGGGGGGGGGGGGGCAGCAGGACACCCCACTCACACCGTCCGGGGGGGGGGGGCAGCAGGACACCCCACTCACACCGTCCGGGGGGGGGGGACTGCAGCAGGACACCCCACTCACACCGTCCGGGGGGGGGACGGCAGCAGGACACCCCACTCACACCGTCCGGGGGGGGGGGGGAGCAGCAGGACACCCCACTCACACCGTCCGGAGGGGGGGGAGGGCAGCAGGACACCCCACTCACACCGTCCGGGGGGGGACTGCAGCAGGACACCCCACTCACACCGTCCGGGGGGGGGGGACTGCAGCAGGACACCCCACTCACACCGTCCGGGGGGGGGGGTGACTGCAGCAGGACACCCCACTCACACCGTCCGGGGGGGGGGGCTGCAGCAGGACACCCCACTCACACCGTCCGGGGGGGGGGGGACTGCAGCAGGACACCCCACTCACACCGTCCGGGGGGGGGGACTTCAGCAGGACACCCCACTCACACCGTCCGGGGGGGGGGGGGGCAGCAGGACACCCCACTCACACCATCCGGGGGGGGGACTGCAGCAGGACACCCCACTCACACCGTCCGGGGGGGGGGACAGCAGGACACCCCACTCACACCGTCAGGGGGGGGGGGCGGCAGCAGGACACCCCACTCACACAGTCCGGGGGGGGGGGGGGGGGCAGCAGGACACCCCACTCACACCGTCCGGGAGGGGGGGGGGGGGGGCAGCAGGACACCCCACTCACACCGTCCGGGGGGGGGGGGGGGACGGCAGCAGGACACCCCACTCACACCGTCCGGGGGGGGGGGGGAGCAGCAGGACACCCCACTCACACCGTCCGGGGGGGGGGGGGGGCAGGACACCCCACTCACACCGTCCGGGGGGGGGGGACGGCAGCAGGACACCCCACTCACACCGTCCGGGGGGGGGGGGGCAGCAGGACACCCCACTCACACCGTCCGGGGGGGGGAGCAGCAGGACACCCCACTCACACCGTCCGGGGGGGGGGGGGGCAGCAGGACACCCCACTCACACCGTCCGGGGGGGGGGGGGACGGCAGCAGGACACCCCACTCACACCGTCCGGGGGGGGGGGGCGGCAGCAGGACACCCCACTCACACCGTCCGGGGGGGGGGCAGCAGGACACCCCACTCACACCGTCCGGGGGGGGGGGAGCAGCAGGGCACCCCACTCACACCGTCCGGGGGGGGGGGGGGAGCAGCAGGACACCCCACTCACACCGTCCGGGGGGAGGGGGAGCAGCAGGACACCCCACTCACACCGTCCGGGAGGGGGGGGGGGGGCAGCAGGACACCCCACTCACACCGTCCGGGGGGGGGGGCAGCAGGACACCCCACTCACACCGTCCGGGAGGGGGGGCAGCAGGACACCCCACTCACACCGTCCGGGGAGGGGGGGGGGGGCAGCAGGACACCCCACTCACACCATCCGGGGGGGGGGGTGGGGAGCAGCAGGACACCCCACTCACACCGTCCGGGGGGGCAGCAGGGCACCCCACTCACACCGTCCGGGGGGGGGGGGAGCAGCAGGACACCCCACTCACACCGTCCGGGGAGAGGGGGAGCAGCAGGACACCCCACTCACACCGTCCGGAGGGGGGGGGGGGGGGGCAGCAGGACACCCCACTCACACACCGTCCCGGGGGGGAGCAGCAGGACACCCCACTCACACCGTCCGGGGGGGGGGGGGCAGCAGGACACCCCACTCACACCGTCCGGGGGGAGGGGGAGCAGCAGGACACCCCACTCACACCGTCCGGAGGTGGGGGGGGGGGAGCAGGACACCCCACATCACACCGTCCGGGGGGGGGGCAGCAGGACACCCCACTCACACCGTCCGGGGGGGGGGGGGGGGACAGCAGGACACCCCACTCACACCGTCCGGGGGGGGGGGGGACGGCAGCAGGACACCCCACTCACACCGTCCGGGGGGGGGGGCAGCAGGACACCCCACTCACACCGTCCGGGGGGGGGGCAGCAGGACACCCCACTCACAACCGTCCGGGGGGGGGGGCAGCAGGGACACCCCACTCACACCATCCGGGAGGGGGGGGGGGGGGCAGCAGGGACACCCCACTCCCACCGTCCGAGGGGGGGGGGGGCAGCAGGACACCCCACTCACGACCGTCCGGGTGGGGGGGGGGGGCAGCAGGACACCCCACTCACACCGTCCGGGGAGGGGGGGGGGGGCAGCAGGACACCCCACACACACCATCCCGGGGGGGGGGGGGGGCAGCAGGACACCCCACTCACACCGTCCGGGGGGGGGGGGGGGGCAGCAGGGGCACCCCACTCACACCGTCCGGGGGGGGGGGGGGCAGCAGGACACCCCACTCACACAGCTCCGCCGGGGGGCAGCAGGGACACCCCACTCACACCATCCGGGAGGGGGGGGCAGCAGGACACCCCACTCACCACCGTCCGGGGGGGGGGGCAGCAGGACACACCCCCACTCACACCGTCCGGGGAGGGGGGGCAGCAGGACACCCCACTCACACCGTCCGGGGGAGGGGGCAGCAGGACACCCCACACTCACACCATCCGGGAGGGGGGGGGGGGGCAGCAGGACACCCCCTCACACCATCCGGGGGGGAGCAGCAGGGACACCCCACTCACACCGTCCGGGGGGGGGGGGGGGGGCAGCAGGACACCCCACTCACACCGTCCGGGGGGGGGGCAGCAGGACACCCACTCACACCGTCCGGGGGGGGGGGTGCAGCAGGACACCCCACTCACACCGTCCGGGGGAGGGGGAGCAGCAGGACACCCCCACTCACACCGTCCGGAGGGGGGGGGGGCAGCAGGAACACCCCCACTCACACCGTCCGGGGGGAGGGGGAGCAGCAGGACACCCCACTCACACCGTCCGGAGGGGGGGGGGGGGCAGCAGGGACACCCCACTCACACCGTCCGGGGGGGGGGGCAGCAGGACACCCCACTCACACCGTCCGGGGGGGGGGGACTGCAGCAGGACACCCCACTCACACCGTCCGGGGGGGGGGGACGGCAGCAGGACACCCCACTCACACCGTCCGGGGGGGGGGGGGAGCAGCAGGACACCCCACTCACACCGTCGGAGGGGGGGGGAGGCAGCAGGACACCCCCACTCACACACCGTCCGGGGGGGGACTGCAGCAGGACACCCCCCTCACACCGTCCGGGGGGGGGGGGACTGCAGCAGGGACACCCCACTCACAACCGTCCGGGGGGGGGGGTGACTGCAGCAGGACACCCCACTCCACACCGTCCGGGGGGGGGGCTGCAGCAGGACACCCCACTCACACCGTCCGGGGGGGGGGGGGGACTGCAGCAGGACACCGCCACTCACACCGTTCCCGGGGGGGGGGACTTCAGCAGGACACCCCACTCACACCGTCCGGGGGGGGGGGGCAGCAGGACACCCCACTCACACCATCCGGGGGGGGGGACTGCTGGCAGGACACCCCACTCACACCGTCCGGGGGGGGGGGACAGCAGGACACCCACCACCTCCACACCGTCAGGGGGGGGGCGGCAGCAGGACACCCCACTCACACAGTCCGGGGGGGGGGGGGGGGGGGGCAGCAGGACACCCCACTCACACCGTCCCGGGAGGGGGGGGTGGGGCAGCAGGAACACCCCACTCACACCGTCCGGGGGGGGGGGGAGCAGCAGGACACCCCACTCACTACCGTCCGGGAGGGGGGAGGGGGCAGCAGGACACCCCACTCAACACCGTCCGGGGGGGGGGGGGCGGCAGCAGGACACCCCACTCACACAGTCCGGGGGGGGGCAGCAGGACACCCCACTCACACCGTCCGTCCGGGGGGGGGGGACTGCAGCAGGGACACCCCACTCACACAGTCCGGGGGGGGGGCAGCAGGGCACCCCACTCACACCGTCCGGGGGGGGGGGGGACAGCAGGACACCCCACTCACACCGTCCGGGGGGGGGGGCGGCAGCAGGACACCCCACTCACACAGTCCGGGGGGGGGGGCAGCAGGACACCCCACTCACACCGCCTGGGAGGGGGGGGGGGGGGCAGCAGGACACCCCACTCACACCGTCCGGGGAGGGGGGACTCGCAGCAGGACACCCCACTCACACCGTCCGGGAGGGGGGGGGGGGGCAGCAGGACACCCCACTCACACCGTCCGGGAGGGGGGGGGGGGCAGCAGGACACCCCACTCACACCGTCCGGGGGGGGGGGGGGCAGCAGGACCCCACTCACACCGTCCGGGGGGGGGGGGAC
Organism: Chirona hameri; assembly: GCA_036785665.1. Lineage (NCBI taxonomy): Eukaryota > Metazoa > Arthropoda > Thecostraca > Balanomorpha > Balanidae > Chirona > Chirona hameri. The sequence continues at coordinate 2,057 of JAXIVJ010012858.1, read as the reverse complement.
TGCAGCAGGACACCCCACTCACACCGTCCGGGGGGGGGGGGACTGCAGCAGGACACCACCACTCACACCGTCCGGGGGGGGGGGGGGGCAGCAGGACACCCCCACTCACACCATGCGGGGGAGGGGGACTGCAGCAAGGACACCCCACTCACACCGTCCGGGGGGGGGACTGCAGCAGGACACCCCACTCACAACCGTCCGGGGGGGGGGGACTGCAGCAGGGACACCCCACTCCCACCGTCCGGGAGGGGGGGGACTGCAAGCAGGACACCCCACTCACACCGTCCGGGGGGGGGGGCGGGCAGCAGGACACCCCACTCACACCGTCCGGGGGGGGGGGGCAGCAGGACACCCCACTCACACCGTCCGGGGGGGGGGGGGGGCAGCAGGACACCCCACTCACACCGTCCGGGGGGGGGACTGCAGCAGGACACCCCACTCACACAGTCCGGGGGGGGGGGCAGCAGGACACCCCACTCACACCGTCCGGGGGGGGGGGGGCGGCAGCAGGACACCCCACTCACACCGTCCGGGGGGGGGACTGCAGCAGGACACCCCACTCACACCGTCCGGGGGGGGGGGGGGACTGCAGCAGGACACCCCACTCACACCGTCCGGGGGGGGGGGGGCAGCAGGACACCCCACTCACACCGTCCGGAGGGGGAGGGGAGCAGCAGGACACCCCACTCACACCGTCGGGGGGGGGGGACTGCAGCAGGACACCCCACTCACAACCGTCCGGGGGGGGGACTGCAGCAGGACACCCCCACTCACACCGTCCGTGGGGGGGAGCGACAGGACACCCCACTCACACCGTCCGGGGGGGGGGAGCAGCAGGACACCCCACTCACACCGTCCGGGGGGGGGGGGCAGCAGGACCACCCCACTCACACCGTCCGGGGGGGGGGGGACTGCAGCAGGACACCCCACTCACACCGTCCGGGGGGGGGGGACTGCAGCAGGACACCCCACTCACCCACAGGTCCGGGGGGGGGGGACCGCAGCAGGACACCCCACTCACACCGTCCGGGGGGGGGGACTGCAGCAGGACACCCCACTCACACCGTCCGGGGGGGGGGAGCAGCAGGACACCCCACTCACACCGTCCGGGGGGACTGCAGCAGGACACCCCCACTCACACCGTCCGGAGGGGGGGGGGGGGCAGCAGGACACCCCACTCACACCCGTCCGGGGGGGGACTGCAGCAGGACACCCCACTCACAACCGTCCGGGGGGGGGACTGCAGCAGGACACCCCCACTCACACCGTCCGGGAGGGGGGGGGGGGGCAGCAGGACACCCCACTCACACCGTCCCCGGGGGGGGGGGGACTTGCAGCAGGACACCCCACTCACACAGTCCGGGGGGGGGGGGACGGCAGCAGGACACCCCACTCACACCGTCCCGGGGGGGGGGGGAGCAGCAGGACACCCCACTCACACCGTCCGGAGGGGGGTGGGGGGCAGCAGGACACCCCACTCACACCATCCGGGGGGAGGGGCAGCAGGACACCCCACTCACACCGTCCGGGGGGGGGGGGGCAGCAGGAGGACACCCCACTCACACCGTCCGGGAGGGGGGGGGGGGCAGCAGGGACACCCCACTCACAACCGTCCGGGGGGGGGCGGGCAGCAGGACACCCCACTCACACAGTCCGGGGGGGGGGGGGGCAGCAGGACACCCCACTACACCGTCCGGGAGGGGGAGCAGCAGGACACCCCACTCACACCGTCCGGAGGGGGGGGGGGGGCAGCAGGACACCCCACTCACACCGTCCGGGGGGGACTGCAGCAGGGCACCCCACTCACACCGTCCGGAGGGGGGGGGGCAGCAGGACACCCCACTCACACCGTCCGGGGGGGGGGGGGGCAGCAGGACACCCCACTCACACCGTCCGGGGGAGGAGGGAGCAGCAGGACACCCCACTCACACCGTCCGGAGGGGGGGGGGGGCAGCAGGACACCCCACTCACACCGTCCGGGGGGGGGGGACTGCAGCAGGGCACCCCACTCACACCGTCCGGGAGGGGGGGGGGGCAGCAGGACACCCCACTCACAC
>JAXIVJ010012857.1:0-38967 GCA_036785665.1 Chirona hameri | reverse complement strand
AGAGGTGGACAATCTCTAACAAAGACATAGAGACATTTTCAGTACATTTCGATCAGGGTTTGACTTTTTGCCGGCAATTTTTGTTTTGTTTACCACTTGCCGGTTTAAACCGGTTTTTACCGGCAAAAAGTGGCACAAACTAAAGCTGCTTCATTGCTTTGTTCATAAAATTGTTTGTAAAATAAGTGAATATTCCTATGTTGCATTGCACCATTTTAAATGCAGTAATTATGCAACTGGTACTGCATTTATTGCAATTCCAATTGCATTTATTGAAACTGCAATTATTTAATTAACCAGACTTTCTTAGCCCAGCAGCACAACTTCTTTTCACTGGCTTATGTATGACAAGGAGTGCTACTTGACCTGAACTGAGCTGGCTGGGACAAATATATATTTAGAGCTATGGAAGGTCATGGCCCCGCCGCCGCCCGGCCCGGCCCCGGCGGCCGCTGGCGCACGTGACCTTGACCTGTCGCCGGCCGAGCGCCCGAGGGTCAGGCCACCCGTTCGCCGCGGCAGGAGCGGCGCCGCGGCGCGCCGCCGGGGGTGCAGAGGAGGCCAGGGCTGGCGTGCCGGCGGCGGCCGACGACGTGACGAGCTACTGCTGACATCCCTAAATGTCCAGTCACTCCTGCCCAAAATTCTCCCGCTTCGGCACGAGATATCTGATACGGGAGCAGACATCATCATGCTCTCGGAGACCTGGCTGAAGCCGCGCGTGCCCAACCGTCTCGTCACATTCCCGGGATACCAGCTGATCAGAACCGACCGAGCGGACGGCCGCGGCTTTGGGGGCGTGGCGATCCTAGCCCGCGATGGCTTTCAGCTTAAAGCCTTACCCAAGCCAGAGCCCGACAATCCAGCCACCAAACTGGAGACTGCTTGGGCCCGCGTGAGCGTTGGGCACGACAGAGGCATTGCCATTTGTGCCATGTACCGCCCACCCTCACCGGCCGGCGCCCAGCTGACAGCTGACCTCAGCAGCTGGAATCTGAGATTCAAGCGGTCCTGACGGAGCACCGCGGTCTTCTGGTCTTGGCTGGCGACCTTAATTGTGACCTTCGGGTGACCACTGGGAACGCGCCCGGCGGTCACCTCACCAGGCTGCTCCAGAGGTACTCGCTGTCACAGACCATCAGTGATGCGACGTATCCCGGCTCCGGGTCTGTACTCTACGTCATCATCACCAACTCTGCCGACATGGTGGTTCGGGCAGGTGTGCGCCGGTGTGATTTCAGCGACCACCATTTCACCCGTGCCCTGTTGCGCATTCGTAAATGCCGCCCGACCTCCGTTGTGGTGCGGACCCGTGGTTGGAAATCCATCGATATGGACGTGCTCCGGGCCCGGCTCGGTAGCGTTGACTGGTCCCCAGTTTTCGTCACTGACAATGTGCAGCCGCTGCAGAGTGACTTTTTTATCGACCAACTCACCGCCGTGCTGGACGAGCTGGCCCCGGTCCGAGGGGTTCGCATTCGGAGCCCCCACCCACCACATGTCACCGAGGGGACCCGGCGAATCATGGCGGAGCGGCGCGCCGCCCTACGGCGGGGAGACCGCGCGCGGTACAGGGAGCTGAACCGGCAGACCCGCTCGGCTATACTGCGCGACTCACGTGACAGCATTAGACAGCGCATAGCTGAGGCGGGCCCTGGCTCCATGTACCGCTGTGTGCGTCCCATCATCGCCAGCAAGAGGGGCGGACAGAAAACCACTCCAGACATCGACCCAGACACACTCAACCAGTACTTCGCGGAGATCGGCACCAGGACTGCGACGGCCGTTGCCGAGGGAGTGCCGGCCGGTACTGCGGAGCTGCCGGTCCGCCTACCTCGGGTGGGGTCGGACGGGTTCGCGGTCCGGCCGGTGACCGGCGCCGAGCTGCGGGACACGGTCACCAATATGAACAGTAGCGGAGCGTGCGGTGCCGACGGACTGTCCATGTCGTTTTTTAAAAAGTGTTTTAGTGCTATCTCACATGTCGTTTTATGCATTGTGAACACCAGTCTAGTCACCGGCATTGTACCAGATTCGTGGAAGGTTGCAATTGTTCAGCCCATATACAAGTCGTCGGGCTCCATCAGAGACCCTTCTAACTTTAGACCTATCTCACTCGTTCCTTGTTTGGCCAAGATCGTAGAGCGAATTGTTCATAAGCAACTGTATGTCTACTTTGATTCAAACCATTTGTTCTCCTGCACGCAACATGGTTTTCAACGCTATCACTCCACCGAGACAGCTCTTATAGATGTCACAGACAAAGTACTTCATGGTATGGACCACGGCGAAATATCACTTCTTGTACTGTTAGATTTAAGTAAATGCTTTGATGTTGTGAGCCATTCGAAACTGATTCAAAAACTAGAACTGTATGGCGTTGATAGCACCTGGTTCGCGAGCTACCTGTCAAACCACTATCAACATGTCATAATTTGCTCTCCCGATGGTCGCCAGCGCTTGTCCGGGGCGGTTAGAAACCCTATCGGGGTGTATCAGGGCACATCGCTGGGACTCCTGTTGTACAGCATCTTCTCCAACGACCTTAGCTTGCGCGTTGGTGATAATGTTAACATCACACAGTACGCCGATGACACACAAATTCTTGTTACCGGACACAAACGTGACATTGTGTATCTCATTCAGCACCTGGAATCGGCCCTGTGCGCTTTGTTCCAGTGGTTCACCCAGAATAAAATGAAAGTCAACTCTAGCAAGACTCAACTGATCGTTTTAGGCACCCGTCAAATGCTCCAGGACCTACCAATAACTTCCATCAATGTAAATGGTGTGACCGTAGAGGAGGCTCAACGAGTAAAGAACTTAGGGATAGTGATGGACCGGCACTTATCTTTTGAACCGCATGTCAACCAACTGGTAGCGAAGTGCACTGGTCTGTTGATCGGACTGAGCCATGCGAGGCATCGCCTCCCCCATGATGTACTGCCGGCGCTCGTGAACGGACTAGTGATCTCACTGATTCGCTACTGTATCGCTGTATACGGAAACTCTACTGCACAATCAGTGACGCGTATACAGAGACTACTCAACTTCTGTGCGAGAGTGGTTTCAGGGCGGCGCAGGCGCGACCACGTGCGTGATGTACTGGACGAGTTGAACTGGTTACCTGCCCAGGACCTCGTGATGTACCGTACATTATGCTTGCTCAAAGTGATCATGACCCAGGGACAACCAAATGACCTTGCGAGCCAATTCCATACCGTGCGGAGTGTGAGACAGAGATCGACCAGACAGGATGACCTCCTTGTCGTACCACGGATCAGGACCGAGTCCGGGAGGCGGAGGTTTGCTTATCGAGCCGCCCGAGCATATAACGCCCTACCGCCAGACATTAGGGAGACCCGTATTTCTGTGTTCAGAAAGAAGGTCAAGAAACAGCTGGGTATGGCGCGGCGGTGATAGTGCAGGTGTGTGTATGTATATGTATCTTATGTGTATGAGATTAGGTATTTTATCCATGCCATTGACGCGAGCACATGAAAAGCCAGCGTGAACCTGGATGGGCTTTAAATATATTCTGATTCTGATTCTGGCGGACAGTATGGAAAGGCAATTAATCTATACAGTTAATACTATACTTTGAGTTATTTTTGGAGAGTGACACTTCTAAAGAATGTAGTATCTGTACATTGAGCAGTTGAGCACCGCGTCAGCCTGTGGCAGCGCTGAAGCCTTAGTTCAAGTGACCATGCTGGTTGAGCAGGCGATTTTACATTCATTGGTGTGGGGGTTAAGCCTAATGGCGTAGGTATTTTAGCCACGCAATAGATAAGATCGCCTGTTTGCATCAAGGGAGACAATTGTGTGGTGTTGTGTTAAAGAACAGGCATGTCAACAGTTATGATGGGAAGACAGCAGAGCAGCTGGGTTGAGTACCTGGATTGAGAGTAGGCAACTTGCATCAGCATGGTAACTGTTGGGTTCACTGCCCATTTAAACACATATTGTGGAAAATACTGCCATTTCCAATGTAACTTGGAAAGAAACAAAACAAAGGCTTCTTAAATAGGTTGAGCTATGCACTAGAATGTTTAAATTGATGTACACAAAACTATCAGATCTGGCTCATTTTAGTTTTTGCCACTTTTTGCCATTTGTTTTTGCCACCAGTGGGTTTTGACAGCCGGTTTTAACCGGCAAAAACCAGTGGCAAAAAACAACTTTTTGCCACCCACTGCCAACCCTGATTTCGATTCCGTACAGTGCAAAGCTGCTTTGACGAAAACAACACATGCTCAGTGTGCAAAAAAAAAAAACAGAAAAAAAACAGTGCGTCTCAACAAAACATCAAAGTGTGCCTAGCGAGCAACTCACTTGTCACATCACACATGTCACAACATCACACATCATATTCCGAGTCACATTCTGGATCATCGATGACATTCTGGCTGACATTCTGGATTCACGGAGCGTGAACCACCGGTGTTATTTGTGACCAGGGTTCCACCCTGAACAGGCATGCGCATCCTGTCACCAAACCACCCTCCCTGGGCGTCACCATGTCCCGCGGACGAGGTGTCACCAAACCACCCTCCCTGGGCGTCACCATGTCCCGCGGAAGAGGTGTCACCAAACCACCCTCCCTGGGCGTCACCATGTCCCGCGGACGAGGTGTCACCAAACCACCCTCCCTGGGCGTCACCATGTCCCGCGGACGAGGTGTCACCAAACCCACCCTCCCTGGGCGTCGACATGTCCCCCGGCCGAGGTGTCACCAAACCCACCCTCGCTGGATGTCGGCATGTCTCGCGGACGAGGTGTCACCAAACCACCCTCGCTGGGCGTCGACATGTCCCCCGGCCGAGGTGTCACCAAACCCACCCTCCCTGGGCGTCGACATGTCCCGCGGCCGAGGTGTCACCAAACCACCCTCCCTGGGCGTCGGCATGTCCGGCGGCCGAGGTGTCACCAAACCACCCTCGCTGGGCGTCGGCATGTCCCGCGGACGAGGTGTCACCAAACCACCCTCCCTGGGCGTCGGCATGTCTCGCGGACGAGGTGTCGCCAAACCACCCTCCCTGGGCGTCGGCATGTCTCGCGGACGAGGTGTCGCCAAACCACCCTCCCTGGGCGTCGGCATGTCTCGCGGACGAGGTGTCGCCAAACCACCCTCGCTGGGCGTCGGCATGTCCGGCGGACGCATTCTTAGCAGCGCTGCAGCAGTTCCGCGGCCGAGGTGCCCGCTGCACCAACTCACGTGGTGCCGGCAGCGTTGTGGAACGGCTTGATGAAGGCCAGGTTGACACCGGTCGTCTTGTTGGTGCCATACGTGTACTCTCCCTGTAGTTTCTCGCCGCGCCCCACCAGGTTCGGCAGGCGGCAGTTGAGTACTAGAGAGCCCTCGTTCTGGCCAACCAGAGTGTTGATACCGCCCACGATACGACGCAGCTCCTGCACCTCGAACGTCACCTGACGGACACACGTCACACATCACATGTCACACATCACACGTCACACCTCGAACGTCACCTGACGGGCACACGTCACATGTCACACGTCATACGGCGCAGCTCCTGCACCTAGAATGTTACCTGACGGACACACGTCACACATCACACGTCACAATCCTATGTCACACGTCATACGGCGCAGCTTCTGCACCTCGAACGTCACCTGACGGACACACGTCACATGCCACACGTCATACGGCGCAGCTCCTGCACCTAGAACGTCACCTGACGGACACACGTCACATGTCACACGTCGTACGGCGCAGCTCCTGCACCTAGAATGTCACCTGACGGACACACGTCACACATCACACGTCACAATCCTATGTCACACGTCATACGGCGCAGCTCCTGTACCTCGAATGTCACCTGACGGACACACGTCACACGTCACATGTCACGATCATACGTCACACGTCACACATCACACGCCACACGTCACACATCACATGCCACACGTCACACATCACATGCCACGAGCATACATCACAATCCTACGTCACACGTCATACGGCGCATCTCCTCCCCTCGAATGTTACCTAACAGTCATACATCACACGTCACACGTCACACATCACACGTCACACGCCACGTGTCACACGGATCAGCGCTTGTGAATAAAATGTCATCTGATGGACAACATCACACATCACGATGACCATCTCTCATACCTCAAATGTCACCTGTAGGACACACGTCACACATCCAACATCACAAGTGACGTCTCTGTACCTCATACATCACCTGGTGGCCCCTCTGCACGTGGCCCATGCGTCGCTGATCACATGATGGTATTCTCATCACTCATGCATAACGTTCACACAACAAATGAGCTTCGTAACTAGCGGTACAACGCAGGGTCCTAGGATTGCTTTGAAGCTGGGGTGCGGAGTGGAAAATTATGGCTAAAAATAAGCATAGAGTGGAAAATTAAATGAAAACATATGTACTCGGCTTTAACAATGCCTAATTACCCGCTTACCATAATTAGTTATTACCTATGCCAATTCTTACCTGTCTTTCCCTCCAAAGCCATCCATAAATCAGTATCAGGGTTTCAATTATCCAGTACATTTTAAAATAAGGAGTGGACAATCCACAGTAAAACTAGCGAAAAAGAGTGGGAAAACTATATCCATAGGGTGTTGTTTTCCACCCAAATTTCCAAATCCTAGGATACTGGTACAACATATATGATGGATGGCTGTGATGAGCATTGTGCAGATAAAAATCAGATAAAATCAGAGTAGCCTTTGCTCATGTTATTGTAATTAAAAAGAAGATGGATTAGTAGCCCTGAAGAAGCCGCAAGGCGTAATATAGGTTAACTAATTCATCTTCTTTTTAATTACAATAACATGAGCAAAGGCTACTTTTTCCATCTGATACTGGTACAACGTATAATTATTTCACTACTGTGCAGAGGAACATGGCATTACTGATGTTAGCAGTGATATTACAAACAAATAGTCATGTCGTTACTGATACAACAGAGACAAAACACCTCATCTCTTTCCATGAAGCTAATTTGACACGTGTTTCCAGTTTCCACTCACCGATACCTAAAACATCGCTATATAATGCAACGAAAAATCACGATCAGGGATGAAGCCTAACCAAACCCATCATCCAACCATTTACTGTTTCTTTCCCGATGAACCTGGTTCCCATTACGTACTGTGCATTGACCTTCGATGTAGAACGTCTTGTGATATAGTCTGCAATGACCTGCAGCCCTTCTCCGTGGTCTCGATCATCACCCCGCAGTGTGTACTGCGTACTGACCTCGAGTCCCTTCTCGGTGGCGTCAGGTCCGCGGCTGGTGTCGATCAACACCCCCACTGAGCGGAAGCATCCGAGCTGTTCGAGACGCGTGCGCGCCTCGTGCGTGCGGGTGATCACGTCCTCGAGCGTGGCCGCCTCGAACATGGGCTGCACGGTAGCCTGCACCAGGTCATCCTTGGTCCGACCCACGCCGTCCACGTGCACCTTGTCAATGCGCGCCTGCCGGGAGGAGGGGGAGGGGGGGGGGGGGGGTAAAGAAGCGGCAGGCCGGTGCGATATGTCGTGCGCTGGCCGCTGAAGAGAACAATAAGTGCTGAACGGAAAAGACATGGACATATTCAGGACCTACGCGAAGGAGCAGACCCAGTGACATGCTGTAGTCCTAGAAGATGACACACAAGTGTGCAGGGCACTTGCGGAATTAACTGTTCGTAATCTGAGAGTCATGCTTGAAGGAATCGGGTGTGTTATTTCGTGGTTGAAAGCAGACATGTGCCTGGATTCCGGGATCCAGCTGATATCCAGATTTCTGTGTCCTGTGTCCCGGGATCCACATGGGACGCGCGGACACCAGATCCAGGTACACAATAAGCCGAGGGATCCACAAAGATCCCAGATCCTGAAGCATTTTACGTCGAGAGATCCAGGACGCTCCCATATCTTCATGCATTTTACGCAGAGGGATCCACTAGGATCCCAGATCCAACTTCGGGATCCAGGCACAAGTCTGGTTGAAAGGATAAAAGAAGAGTGCATATGACAAGAAGAAAACATGATGATAGCAACCGATTATCTTACACATATCATCGTTAAAAAACAAACAGTGTTGTACGTTACGAAGGCGTACAACTATGGGCCAATTTGCATGGCACGTCCCAATATTATTTTACCTCACAAAAATGCGCGACTCATTAGCGCAGTAATTTGTATTCTTCTTTTCAGCACACGGAAGCACAGTGGAGCGGCGTTATAGACACCAGGCCATCAGGCCATCATCCTTTCATACCGACGACACAGCTCGGACCATCAACTCCCATCGCTTGAGTACCATTATCGGCTCCTCGGCCCAATGCCAATGCAGCGGCGCAGCACGACGCTGTTTTGGTCGAATGGCCTCATCCCTCATACATGCTACAAACATTGCACGCATTGCTAGCAGGATCAATGCGGTAAGCACACATACAGGCGAGGTAATCATCTCTCAAATTGGGCCACGTTCATTACGAAGCAGGCAAGTTTTAGCCCAGAGGACATAACAGTCTGTATATATGGTTGAAACTGGCACAATGCCACTGCGTAACATCACGTAAGGTGAAATTTACGCTGACTGACGCAGTCCGTAATTATCAGACATTCACGCAAACGCGCCAGCGCGCGCGCGCGAGCACACGCACACGCACGCGCACGCGCACGCGCACACGCACGCGCACGCGCACGCGCACGCGCACGCGCACGCGCACGCGCACGCGCACGCGCACACGCACACGCACACGCACACACACACACACACACACACACACACACACACACACACACACGCACACACACACACACACACACACACACACACACGCACACGCACACACACGCACATACACACATACACACATACACACACACGCACACACGCTCCCCTGCACTGGGAGGCAGAGTCCACGCAACAAGCACCGTTTAGCGAAAGGCTTTGGCCCACGAAAGCCATCCGAGTCGAAGGTTTGATCTGAATCGATGACAAAATAATCATAATGACACAAAAAGCGGTCAGAGCTAACCGACAATTACGTCAATATGTACTCACGCACATGCTAATCATCATTGTGCCATTCAATTACTCCGATCAATGGTGTTGTTATTCGGGTACGCCGTACTAACCCGGGCTGGCCCAGGCACAGCATCGGTACAGCATCGGCACAACATCGGCACAACATCAGCCTGACGACGTCATCGATCGCTCCATTGTCGGGTACGCCTCTAACCTATCCGCCATTCCTACGGACGCCCCACGGCTGCCGAGCGGCCCGACTCACCTGGATCGTTTTGAACTGGCCCAGCATTGAGTGCTCCTCACTGCCGGCCGAGGCCAGGTCATCACCGGCCACTGCCTGAGGGCACACAGGGGTCAGGGTCAGGTGATACCTCAGCACACAGCAGGTCAAAGGTCAGGTTATCCCGGCTACCGCCGAGGGCATACAACGAGGCATGGTCAGATCATCCCCTGAGGGCACACAACAGGTCAGATTCAGATCATCCCCTGAGGGCACACGGAGGATCAGGTGTCAGATCATCCCCTTAGGGCACACAGCAGGTCAGTGTCAGGTGATCCCTGGCCACTGTCTGAGGGCACACAGAGGGTCAGGTGTCAGATCATCCCCTGAGGGCACACAGAGGGTCAGGTGTCAGATCATCCCCTGAGGGCACACAGAGGATCAGGTGTCAGATCATCCCCTGAGGGCACACAGCAGGTCAGGTGTCAGATCATCCCCTGAGGGCACACACCAGGTCAGTCAGATCATCCCCTGAGGGCACACAGAGGGTCAGGTGTCAGATCATCCCCTGAGGGCACACACCAGGTCAGTGTCAGATCATCCCCTGAGGGCACACAGCAGGTCAGTGTCAGGTGATCCCTGTCCACTGGCTGAGGGCACACAGAGGGTCAGGTGTCAGATCATCCCCTGAGGGCACACAGCAGGTCAGTGTCAGATCATCCCCTGAGGGCACACAGCAGGTCAGTGTCAGATCATCCCCTGAGGGCACAGCAGGTCAGGTGTCAGATCATCCCCTGAGGGCACACAGAGGGTCAGGTGTCAGATCATCCCCTGAGGACACACAGCAGGTCAGGTGTCAGATCATCCCCTGAGGACACACAGAGGGTCAAGTGTCAGATCATCCCCTGAGGACACACAGAGGGTCAAGTGTCAGATCATCCCCTGAGGACACACAGAGGGTCAAGTGTCAGATCATCCCCTGAGGGCACACAGCAGGTCAGTGTCAGATCATCCCCTGAGGACACACAGCAGGTCAGGTGTCAGATCATCCCCTGAGGACACACAGAGGGTCAAGTGTCAGATCATCCCCTGAGGACACACAGAGGGTCAAGTGTCAGATCATCCCCTGAGGACACACAGAGGGTCAAGTGTCAGATCATCCCCTGAGGGCACACAGCAGGTCAGTGTCAGATCATCCCCTGAGGGCACACAGCAGGTCAGTGTCAGATCATCCCCTGAGGGCACAGCAGGTCAGGTGTCAGATCATCCCCTGAGGGCACACAGCAGGTCAGAGTCAGGTCATAACTAAGCACACAGCGGGTCAGAATCAGGCCACCCCCTAAAGGTATACACTTATGCAGCGGGTCGGGGTCTTGGTATCCATGGGCACAGTAAATAATACCGACTGGCGGTGCCCCGGGGTCGGGTGTAATGTGACCAGAACATGTGTGACACATTACACCCCGGGGTCGGGTGTAATGTGACCAGACCATGTGCGACACATTACACCCCGGGGTCGGGTGTAATGTGACCAGAACATGTGTGACACATTACACCCCGGGGTCGGGTGTAATGTGACCAGAACATGTGACACATTACACCCCGGGGTCGGGTGTAATGTGACCGGAACATGTGTGACACATTACACCCCGGGGTCGGGTGTAATGTGACCAGACCATGTGCGACACATTACACCCCGGGGTCGGGTGTAATGTGACCAGAACATGTGTGACACATTACACCCCGGGGTCGGGTGTAATGTGACCAGAACATGTGTGACACATTACACCCCGGGGTCGGGTGTAATGTGACCAGAACATGTGTGACAGATTACACCCCGGGGTCGGGTGTAATGTGACCAGAACATGTGTGACAGATTACACCCCGGGGTCGGGTGTAATGTGACCAGAACATGTGTGACATATTACACCCCGGGGTCGGGTGTAATGTGACCAGAACATGTGTGACACATTACACCCCGGGGTCGGGCGTAATGTGACCAGACCATGTGGCTGCGGTCCCAGGCTAATAACATCCAGACTACCGAAATGTGCCGGCGGCCGAGCATTGCTAGTGTTTACGAGGATGTGCCTCTCAGCTGTCGGGTACACCAAACAGCAGCGATGGGCCCAACAGATGCTTCATTCTGGCAGTAAAAAGACTGCTGTTGAAGACAGGCACCGCGTTCGATGTCCAGTCTCTCTTGAAAGTATCTGCACTGCGGTGGTGACGCCTACCCGTCCCGACCGAGATGGGGCAGTTCAGTTTCAGAGTCACTGTATGCGGTGGCAGCGCTACCCGTCCCGACCGAGGTAGGGCAGTTCAGTTTCAGAGTCACTGGATTGTCTGACCCGGGGATCGCGGAATGCGAGGGGAGCGAGCTGTCAGAGGATCCCAGAAACCGCATGCCACGATACTGGGCTGGGACAGGCGTACTTGGTTGTGTCCTTTTGCCTGGGATCTGGGATAGCCTTGAGACATAGACGTTCGGTCACGAGGCAAGCGGGATAAACATGTCTTATTTGCATACATTCTAAAAAGATCAAGCGCACGTTTTAAAATGTTCCGACTCCCATCAGAGGTTATTTAGTTGGGAACAAATGTATCGGGCCCATTTTACCCCTGCAGTCACTGGGGTATTTTCCCAGAACGCGGCGACATTACAAGAGAAGTCCGGGATTCGATGGGAATTATAAGCGTGGATCGCTATCAACTTTAACATAAAATATCTTTCAGTAGGAATATTTATATGCAAAATTTGATCAATTTACAATATATTTTGGTCTCGTCTGTCCATCTCAAGTGAAAACTTCATTTTTGCAGGAAAATGTGAATATTTCCCTTAAAAAACGTATGGGGAGGGGGCCTTCAGCGCCGACCAAAAATGGTACGGACATTCCGTACCGCACGTAGAGGCGGCTAAGTAAAGTAACCTTGGCTACGCCCATGGGCGCCTATTGCCGGGTAAGGGCGCAATCGGCGCCAAAGGGAGGGGCAATGGAATGACACTCGAATGAATGCTCGTGGAATGACTCAATGGCCCGGAGGGACGCCTTCGGCCCGGAGAGGCGCCTTGCCAGAACACATTGGTACCCACACAGTTTGAGGCCATCCCAAATCAATAGCCTCTATATGAGATGTAAAGATTGGCCTAATGAGTGATGGGTATGTAGGTAGTCCCAAGTATAAGGTACCCAATAACAATCTACTGCGGAGGTAGATCTAGCACATAAGGTTATGCAGTTATTTGTATATAGCCTGTTCTCCTATCTTAATCAATAAAACAGTCTTTAAATTTTTCAATCCAGCATATTCTATATCAATGCAAAGTGAACGCACCTACGTTTGATTGTTACTAAATGTAAAGGTTTCATTGATATTATTTTTTATATTTGAAGAAAAAACTTTTGTTTTTACTTTTGTATCCCTATTGACTTCTCGGCACATTCGAAACAAAATAAATGCAAGTTGGAGTCTTCAAATTTTACAGGGTACAGTACCCAGTACAATTGTATTTTAATTTTACTGGGTACAGTGTACCTAGTGTTGGTTACACCCATGTCCATGGTGTCATTACCACAATATAAGGTTAACGTTCTTAAAGCTCAAAATCCTGTAAATCGTTTCTTAAAAGATCATCATAGTCGATTTGTGTAGGCTTTCAAGTCATATTTTCTGTGGACTGTGGGACGTGTGGGTTTTGCAAGGTCAAGAAAGTGGCAGCTCAATGACCAGCGCTCGGCATGGTGCGGACTGGAGGGTCAGGCATGCCTGTAGTCTACGTTTCTGGAGCTCACAAAGACTTGTCTGCGTTTCGATGACCTTGCTTGGTGTTTTATGAGATTGTTTATAAAATCCACATGAAACACAAATGCAAATTGCTTGCTTAACATTTTCTGCCTTCCTTTTACTGACGGTGTTTTGGCTCGATCAAATTCTCGGAAAATTAATGTTTGCTTCCGCAACTGGCATGTTTGCACTTTTCAGTTGTGTCCTTATGTTTGTTTGTTTTTATTTTACGGACTTAAGTTTCTTACTTTTCTCTGCGTGTCAATGTGACGAACGGATTGATGAATGATTGTGTGAATGAATCGATGACGAAACGATAAATCGTTTTGCTCGATGGTTCCAAAAGAAGAAGAAAAACACAAGCCTGGCAGCTGTGGCGGAGCAATCCTATCGACTGCTGGTACTTGCTGGCATGAATATTGGACAGACAATGAAGGGTGGGAGCGACCGGCTGGTCGCCGGCCCTCCTGGCCATTGTGAACAGAAGCAACACTGGCTTTTCGTACCGCTCACATGATTGAACGACGCAGACTGGCGCTGCCCTGAAGCGGGACTCATCATCATTGCACGCCGGCGATGGTGTGCGCCCAAGGGGTGTACTCCGCTCCTTCAACATTGGTAAAAAGTGTGACAACCGTGAGCAGCTTCCAGCATCTTGGCTTCTTGGCATCTTGGCATCTTGGCAGCTTCCAGTGTTTATCGGATCTGCTCAAAAGCTATATTCGGCTATCAGCTAGTATTGACCAATCAGTCTTCAGCAAGCTCGACGGTGATTGGTCAGGTTGTGATGACGTGAGCCGGGGGAGAATCGTTTGTTTACATTTCAACGGGTTCGCCATATTGGTTCGCTGGTAATGTACGGGCGTGTGTGCGTGTGCATTTTTAAGCATTTACTTATTTGTTATGAAGCGTAAGACAATATTTAAAGGTGTATATGAAAGTCGACATAATAATTGTATCTGTCAACATAGCAGTATTTTCCCAGAATACCTCATAAGCTAAAATTTTACACCCCAATCTGTGCGTTCTTTAGCTGAAGACATCTGCGAAAATTGTCGACATAAGAGGCTGTAGGAGTAGGTTAGCTATATTTTTGTATTTTTCAAGGACGTAAACCCATAGATTGTTTCACCTTATATAAACAGACTATAAAATCCATACCAATGTGACTGATATCGCGCGGTATTACTTAGGTTTTGAGACACCATTATGAGTAGTACCAGTGGCGGCGGATCGTATTTTCGGATGGGGGGCAAAGAAACCCAGAGGGTCTCCTCTGAAAAAGGGCCCCCTCCCACGGCCAAAGCCCCCCCCCCCCAAAAAAAAAAGAAGAAGAAGGAAAACAATACCGCGAAATGGTATCTCCTCGGATTTAGGCCACTATATTTTGCAGGGCCTCTAAATGGTCGAGAGAAAAAAAAAACGTCGGACAGGCCAATGTTGAAGTCTTCTGAGGGCCCCCTCATGGCCTACCGAGGGTCCTCCTCAGGCCGACTGAGGACCTTCTGTCGGCCTTAGAAGGCCCCATCAGACTGGCTGGGGGCACATCATTGTTTCGGTCTGGGTCATTGTTTCGGTCAAAAGGAAAACTCGAACAAACTTCTAGGAGTATGGATTTTCTAGTCTCTTACAAATGTAT
The DNA here is from genome assembly GCA_036785665.1 of Chirona hameri. Classification (NCBI taxonomy): domain Eukaryota; kingdom Metazoa; phylum Arthropoda; class Thecostraca; order Balanomorpha; family Balanidae; genus Chirona; species Chirona hameri. The sequence goes on along the minus strand of JAXIVJ010012857.1, from coordinate 24,298 downwards.
GGGGGAGACAAAATCATATGTATCCCTCGCCCCCCCCCCCCCACTTCTTGAGTGGGCGGGCAGCTGCCTCCTCTACCCCCCCCCCCCCTTATCCGCCGCCACTGAGTAGTACCTAATGCTACTGGTCCTGTGCTGTGGGTGGCTTGCACTAATGAACACAAATTGCCAAGTGACTATACTATGACTATATATACTATGACTACTAATGACTATACAATCAATGATAATAATGTGACTTATGAGTTAGAGGACATATCAAGATGCCTTTGTGCGCCGTCGGGGGTGCAGCAACGACTGACATGTCAACAAAGTTGATCACGATCACGATCCAGATCCTATACCATTTCATAAATTTCCCGAAGATTCGCCTATAAGAAAAGTATAGGGGGCGCTAGGGAGTCCCAAGCCTCCCTCCTCCCCTCCCCCCCCCCCCCCTCTCCCTCCCCTCCCCCCTCCCCTCCCCCCCCCCCCCCCCCCCCCCCCCCCCCCCCCCCCCTGAGCCCGGGTCGCGCCCACCAAGCGCGCGTAGGGCGCAACTTTTTGTATGGCGCCCCCCCCCCCCTGACCGAAATCTTGGATCCGCGCCTGTACTATGTCACGAGAAGGAATAGCAATGCCAAACAAATACAATATATTTGATGAGGTTTAAGTCTCCCTAGGCAATTCATTGCGATACATTCACATTTTCCACGCCGGGTAATCGCATCAAAGATACACTTATCATCCTTTCGAGCGGCGGTCGGCCGGGCGGCCGTACATAATCGCTGAACTTTGCGCAGATATAACAGCAAATATTGGTCTGCTTGCATTTTTTTCAGCGGCACCCGGCAAAGTGGTTGATTTGTGATATATTACATATTACAAGTTTTGCAATCGACCGGTAAACAAAGAAACTAAGCGCGATCTAAGCTTCAGGCACGCGCGCACTAATGTTGTGTACGGCGGCCGGCCGGCCGCGTCCCCGCGCGTATATACATCGGACAACTCATTTACGCCGGGCGCTCGCTGCGCTGCGGCATTAAAACGTCATTATCTCCCAAAGTACTGCATGAATTTCAGCGAAATTTTATAGAAAGACGTGTAGTTGATGCAGCATAAGGTATTGTAAGCTTCATGTCGATATCTATTATGGTTTTTTAATTATAGAGAAAATCCGGCAGGGGGCAGATTCCACCCCCTACCCCCGTAATTACTGTAAAGGTTAGGTCAGGTTCGATTATGTTACAACAATTGTTCCTTACCACACCCGGAAAACGAACGTCAGTTGTCTGCGAGAGACCCGACCCCCGACCGACCCGACCCCGACCCCCCGACTCCGCCCCCCCCCCCCCCCCCCACCACCACCATCCCCCGGTAGTGCCGCAGCGCAGCGAGAGCCTGGCGTAAATCGGTTGTCCGATGTATTTACGCGTCCCCGCCTTCTACGTCACAGCGACTCCGGGGTCACGGCTACTAAATTCGTGTTTCTCACCACTTTTTCGGCCGGAGTGTTCTACCTGGTTTATACAGCCTTGTGTGCGCCGTAGATGCCGACACAGCGGCACACCTGCCGTGAACTGGCGCCGTTCGTTTCGGAGGAATAGCGTCGTGTCGCGTCACATTACCTAGTCGACACGACGTAGACCCGTGTGAGCGATCAGCTGCAGGGTTCCAGGCGTTCGTTGGCCACGTGATATATGCATGTAAGTCGCGTAATGAATACATTGCAGTGTTGGCTAGCGTGGGAACCAGCTCACGACTTCGGTGAATTCGCTGGTGCCGTTATGAGAACATTCAACTGGTGTGATGGCGGCCTGACTGCACGTTAACGAACCAGATAGGCACATTTTGACCTTTTCACACTTGTATCCCGTCTGTTGACCTAGCCCAGTAGTGTGTGCTCAAAATATAACTCATTTTTACTAGTGCCTCGGTACCTAGCTTCCTTTTATTCGCTGTCGACAGTATGTGGTATAATACTTCGGTCGGCATCGTTTCTAGATGGCACGACTTCTGTGTACACCAAACTTCCATATAAATGATCATGTTCTTTCCCCGCTCAGACACGTGCATGTTTGCGTCGTATTGTATTGCACGGCAATCGGCGCTACCTTTCCCCAACATTGCTAGCTATTATAAGCATCGGTCGAAGCGAATGACACCCTAGAGGAAACAAAAGGTTAGAGCCCCAGCACATTAGGAGCGAGTATCATTATCGAAAGTAGTTCATCACATCGAAGCTACATCACTGCCGGCTGAGCGCTGAGCTAGATTGCAGATGCCGAAAATAGAGATGCAAAATTATCAGTAAAGACATAAAGACGTAAAAGAAAATGTGCAGCGAAGAGCCTCTTGTGCCCATCTGAGGTTGCACATTACCCTTTACCAGTCTCACCCTTTTCAAATTCTTTTACATTTTAACCTGCCTAAAGGCAGCCTAATCCCACGAGTATTTATGCATTAATCCCTTCTCTGTAAAGTATTTATCTAGTATAATTTTGAAGGAAGCAAGTGTCACTGCATCAATGACATCCCCTGGTAGCTTATTTCAATATCCTACAACCTACTGCAAAATGACTGTCGTAGCCTAGTCCTATACTTTATTTCACATTGAGTTTATGCTGATGACCTCTACCTCGATTTGTCCTATTGAACTCAAACATTCCCTTCAAAAATATCCAGAATGGTGACCATTTACAAATTTAAAGACTTCAATGAGGCCTTCTATATCTACTGTGAACAGCAGACCGCTTGGGACCCTACTTTTCGGCGACAACTTTTAAAGGAACCAACTGGCATGAATAATTTATCGCAATGGATATGTCAGACCCTGCGCCATTTTGTTTTCTCTCGTATTAAGGTCGGTTAACCCGCGCCCCGCTGGGGGGGGGGGGGTATTTTACCATTTTACATATAAAAAAGATGATATGTTAAATAACCAAGTATGGACGATGCCCAAACCAAATTTCAAAACAATATCTTTATTTTTGAGTGAGTTATGACTCCCTAAGTATCAGTAACTCATGACGTCATTTTTTGAAGTTACGCTTTTTTGCTTTTAGTGACCAGATACATACAAATAAATGCCATCGCTGTATTTTTGGACAAAACTGGTCTAGAAACATGTTTGTAATTATTTATATTATTCAATTTCAAATGTTGACCTTTTGTGACCCGACCTTGACCTGAGGGCCATTATATGGTATCAGGATTGTAAAATGGCTGCTATTATCGAACTCTACGTGTAAAATAACCCATAGAACATGTGTCGCATGGCTTTCGTAGACCTCTTACCCATAGTGACCTTTTGTGACCTCTTGTGACCTTGAAATTTGCTTACAATTTCACTTTTGCTTATACGAGAGATGCATTATACCTTTGAGATCACCTTGTGCGATAATAGTCGCAATATAAGGCTTTGGATGGAAAGTATGGCCCAAAAACTCTAATACCTTAATTTTGACCTTTGACCTGATCGTGACCTGACGTGACCTTATTTTAAGAATGTCGGGTACGCATTAGATTCTTCTCATTGAGTGCTTTCGATCGCCGCCTTGCGCGTCTCGCTGCGGTCATTGGTTCGGAATATATGAGGGGGGGGGGGGGGGTAAAATCTACCTCCCCAGCGGGGCGCGTTCGGCTGGAGACCCCAGCGGGGCGCGGGTTAATGTCAAACGAAAATGTAGGGCACTTGCCATTCACTCGTAATGTTAAAATTCGCGCAAGGAATTCAATCGATGGGTAGAGGCTATCGTGAAAGGGTGGAGCTATGATCTGACGTCACAACTTAGTCCCGCCCTGACTGACCTTGAACCAGCGCTGTCCGACCCGTGACCGGTCGGTTGCTTGTGGTGGGCGGAGTCGAAGGCGGGACTACAGAGTGACCAGGCGTTAGCGTATTTCCGAATCCGCATTATCTTTAACATTACGAGTGAATGGAAAGCATGGGCGTCGCCACCACTAGGGACACTAGGGACATTGTCCCTAGTAATTTTCAAATCCTCAAAATCTACTAAGGACTGTCCCTAGTAAAATTCGAAACTGCCTTTGCTGGGGTCATGCTGGGGACACGGGACATGTCCCTAGTAACTTTCAGATAGATAACCTCAACATCATCAAAAGTTGAAGTACACATGTACTTGAATTTTTCCAAGTAACGTTGAGACCGAGGCGAGTGGCGACGCCCTTAAAGGCACAGATTTGGCCGTACGTGGTCGCATAGGCGGATCCAGGGGGGGGGGAAACGGGGCCATGCCCCCCCCCCCAGACGGTCAAAGAGGGGGCCAAACTATGTTTTGCCCCCCCCCCCCCCAGACAAGTCTAATGCACGCTTAAAATGTATTTTTGGAGCGTTTTTGGGCATCCTAAGAAGGAAATTTCCAGATGTTGTTTTTGTAAGTGCAAAAAAGTTAAAAAAAAACTCGACTAATGTCCGTATACTGAGCGATTCAGTTAACACTAGATAAAATGGGATTCTGCTGAGCTCATTAACATTACGCCTATGAACGTTGCATGGAAAGAATTGAGTTAGAAATATTTCCGACCCCCCCCCCCCCCCCCCCCGAGGTGAAAGTGGCCTCGGCCTTAAGGTATCAATGTGTCCCTAGTAGTTTTGAAACCGTGGCGACGCCCCTGATGGAAAGTGCCCTAAATTTTCGTTTCGCACTAACCAACCTTAGAATAAAAATTAGCACAATGCCTGAAATGTCCATTGCGAGAAATTCGCTCATGCTAGTTGATGCATTCAAAAGTTATCGCTGAAAATTAGGGTCCAAAGCGGTCTGTCGTTCACAGTAGTTGCTCTGGTCACTGAACAACGAGCATAAGTTTATTGAATTTAATGATTCCGTATTACGAATATGCATAGGTACCCGAGAGGACTGAACAAGACCTCCGCCACGTTCCTCCAAGACCTCAGCCAAGACCTCCGCCAGGTTAATCCCTTGGTACATACAAGCTCTCGGAATACGTCTTCCCCCGACTTGATAACCCTGTCTGTACTCTCCGATCTGCGAGAAAAAGCAGCTCATCGAGTTCATGTGGCTCAAGTCAATGAAAACTGGGTTGCTCGGACATATTGAAAACAATAAATGGAGACTCAACAAGCGGCGTCTGCCATGAGAACGGCTCCAATGAAATACAATCAGGTATAAGATAGTAACATTAGTTATTAACAAATGGTATTCTCTTATTCCTGATACAATATCGTTTTTTTTTTTTTGGGGGGGGGGGGCAGAATATCGATGCACGAGCAACTTACTATTGCCCGTCGCTATGACGACGTCAGAAAAGCGTATGCTACTTCTAGCGGGAAGATAACCGGTCAATAGTCAAAAATATCACATGGCCAATTTGCATAGGAGCCATGTAATAATTGTTAGTGTTGTTGGAATGCGAAACATCAGAATGCTTTGGTTTCTGTTTCTTTTAACTCCGAACGAAGTTTGGTACTTCCTTTACTTATTCCTATACAACATTTTTGGGACATGCTAATTAATGTTTTACCAATTTGTTGCAGACTGGTTATTGATTCAACTTTTTGGAACGATTCAATCATGATTCATTTTGTAATCTGAATGATTCAATCACCGTTCGATTCACAGATACAATTTTGAGAATTGATTCCTTACGATTAAAATAATCAAAAGAAATATTTTAATCGATTCACGTTTGATTCAACATTTAAATATACGAGGTGAATTTATTTCAAATAAATAAAAATGGAAACATGCATATATATGATCATTAAAACATTGTTACAGCAATAGTATTTCAGTATAAATGAATGTGGCCAATGGGACAGCGTGTATTTGCACAATTTACCAGTGTACTTGAATCGTTAAATCTTTTGATTCAATCAGACTTGATTTGATGCGGGTTTTGATTCAATCACGATTCATGAATCAACAGATCTGGTGGTGAATCAATTATGTTTTCATTCAAGTAATTTTGATTAAACGATTCCAATCGATTCAATCAGTGTTGAATCAATAACCAGTCTGATTTGTTGTATGTCACTCTGTTTTACACTTAACATTAATTCATTGCTAAGTCATTTCTACCTGACCATTGGTGACTTCCTCTATTTTTGGCTAATATATGCAGAAACATCTTGAGGGAGTCCTGAAATTGCCGTTTTTTTCAATCCAGACGTAAATGTGCTGGATTGAAAAATGTAAAGACTGTTATTGATTAAGATAGGACAACAGGGCGGGCTATGTACAAATAACTGCATAACCTTCTGCGCCAGGTCTACCCGCAGTAGGTTGCTATTGGACACCTTATACCTGAGACTACCTACATATCCATCACTCATTAGGCCAATCGTTACATCTCATATAGAGGCTATTGATTTTGGATGACCTCAAACTGTGCGGGTACCAATGTGTTCTGGCAAGGCGCCTCTCCGGGTCGAAGGCGTCCCTCCGGGCCATTGAGTCATTCCACGAGCATTCATTCGAGTGTCATTCCATTTTCACTCGCTTTGGCGCCGATGGCGCCCTTACCGGGCAATAGGCGCCCATGGGCGTAGCCGCCTCTACGTGCGGTACGGAATGTCCGTACCATTTTTGGCCGGCGATGAAGGCCCCATACTTTTTTAACACGCGCAGTGGAGAGGGGTATGCCACTAACACGCAGTGGAAGGGAGGGGGCACTTTGGTGCCCCCCCCCCCCCCTAAGATCTCCGAAAGTATGAGAGTGATGGATCATACTGTTAGTCACCATATGTAAGTACATTTTTTTGTGTGTAAATCCCCAATGATGAAACTTACAGGGTAGGTAGGTGCAATGATGATCTACATTTTCTGAAATTTTCTTGACCTTCGGTCAATATCTGCAATGTCAAACGAGGTCACGAAGGTCAAATCTGACCCAATATCATTTTTTTTAAATTTGACCTCTGTGACGTCACAGGTCACCAGCAATATGTCCAAAGTTGTTTCCGGGGATGAACATTGACATTGTCTACCGAATGGCGTTTGAATCATCCCGATCCGACTGTTGGTTCCGAAGATATCGATTTGCCGACCGCGATTCTGGCCGCCATATTGGACTGAAAATCCATAAACTCAAAAATGTATCAACCGATTTTGATTTTCTTTTCGTCAAACGGTCCCCTATTGAGTTGGCGTTAATGTCGCATAAAAATCACCACCCTGAGCTATTCACGAAAAACGTGGGGGGGGGGGGCACAAAAGTGCCCCCCCCCCTCTCCACTGCACGTGTTAAAAGGGAAATATTCACATTTTCCTGCAAAAATGAAGTTTTCACTTGAAATGGACAGACGAGACCAAAATATATTGTAAATTGATAAAATTTTGCATATAAACATTCCTACTGAAAGATATTTCAAGATAAAGTTGATAAGCGATCCACGCTTATAATGGTCGGTACTCTCAGGTATTTGGTAACAAATTTCGGTTCCCATCGAATTCCGGATTGTCTTGTATTTTTATTTTTTACAACATTGTATGGAAAATATGTCTGTTCTGTCTATTGTGATTATGTGCCCTTATATCCGTAACAATCCACACACATTGAATACAAAGTTAACCAAATTAGCAGTTAACTTATGCACCCAACAGCGGTCTAATTAGTGGTTGCGACCCTCAATTTGGAGATTGTTTTGTTTTGTTTTCAACATTAGGAGTTTTGTTTTGTTTTGCCTCTGGCTGTATATACCACCATGCTTTAGTTTATCATGACAAAGAACAATCCCCCCCCACCCAAAAAACAACAACTAACATTGACAAAACTGGTAATTGTCGGAAGTTCACTTATGCACCCAACGGCGACCTATTTAGTGTCGGCGATTTGTTTCATTGACCAATCAGGGACGTTGTCCCGCTTCTTGGCGCACTTACTTCATTTTTGTCCCTATGACTTGGTTACAAATCAACATTCAAACCAGAGATAGTGATTGATCATACTGTTCGTCACCATATGCAAGTACATTTTTTTTTTAATCCCAAAATTTAATTTTTGAGATATAAAAAGTTGTTATTTCACTTTTAAATTGAAGCACGAACAATTTGATACATGTGTGTCAGAAGGTGTGTTTTTCTGTGACATGTGTCACAGAAAAATGCAGATAAATAAATCAAAATGTGAATATTTCCAAAATAAATCAAAAGGTGCAATTTGCGCCACTCCCCCCTCCCCCACAGTACAGGCGCCCTTTGGGCATTGGGCCATGAACATTTCTAGAAGTAAATCGCGCCCTAGGGACAAGACAGGCGCCCTGAAAGTCAGACATTAGGCGTGAGGCAAATGCCACCCCATGGAGCGGAACCGGTACCCTCTAAACCAGACAATAAGCGCCCGTACAAGCAAATACCGTGTGATGTCGCCCCCAACGCCATTTTGTCAGTACCATTTTTTGACGTGGCGTCCCTGTAGGCGCCCCTGCTGCCGCTGGAGCCGGGGCACCCCGGTATGGGCGCCAACTACAACAACATAAGGCTTTGATGTAGGCTGTGCGATCGGCATCAGGGAGACGCGACAGCCCATCAGTTCCCAATGATGCAGCTGTATAAAATAGAGTTAAAATTAATACAAGTTAAATAGAAAACGAAAAAATCCATCAGCACTAGAAATTGGAGTGGCTTAAATTCGTGCAGTTTTTTTTTGGGGGGGGGGTATTTTCAGGACAGGACTAAGCATTTGTGGTCAGCCAGTGTACCCAGTAACTTTGAGCTCGTGGTTACGCCCCTGATAAGATATTGATAAAACACATTGATATGGTCAAGCCTGCTGTATTAACAGGATTATGTTGTCCGGCATCGATATTTTGGATATTGTGGCAAATCTTTGAACTCAACTACTAATAATTATTAACTATTTGAGCATTATGCGGCGTCTATGGTCACTGGTCCAGTGACCATGGACGCCGCATAATGATCAAATAGTTAATAATTCTGAGTAGTTGAGTTCAAAATTTGCCACAATATCCAAAATTTCGATGCCGGACAACATAATCCTGTTAATACAGCAGGCTTAACCATATCATTGTGTTTTATCAATATCTTTGTGCGATTGCAAAGCCGTAACACTGCATAGGCGTCGGAAGTGGTGTTGCAGGGGTGGCAGCTGCCACACCAACTTTGGAACTGGTGTGGCGGTGCCATACCAACTTTCCAGTCGCCCATATATACTCGGTCTCCGAAATTCAAGCAAATATATATATATGAAATATATATACAAATATATCTATAGAATATATATATATATATATATATATATATATATATATATATATATATATATATATATATATATATAAATAAATATATATATATATATATATATATATATATATATATATATATATATATATATATATATATATATATATATATATATATATATATATATATATATATATATATATATATATATATATATATATATATATATATATATATATATATATATATATATATATATATATATATATATATATATATATATATATATATATATATATATATATATATATATATATATATATATATATATATATATATATATATATACGAACGCGATTTGTAGATGGCATGGTAGCCTTGGATTCTGAAGGGAATCCATTTATTTACGTTGTTTCCCAGGTAACCTGAGTCAGGTATTTCCCAGTTTCGAAGATCATTACTACTAAAACAAATCGCATGAATCCTTGTTATAGGTACACGAGTTTGTGCGGTGCGGCGAAAGAAGCGTGGTAACATTTTCAGTTTATGTTGGACCTTACTGATGGTCTGATGGTCTGATGGTTTACCCTGATGGTTTGATCGTTTTTACTAAAGTTCTCATCGTCTGATGTGGCTTACCCTTATGGTCTGACGGCGTGCATTATGGTTTGATGGTTACCTAATCATGATTACTGGTGGCGGAACGGAGGGGGGTGCACTGCGGCTCGGTGCCCCCTAAAATTGGAAAATTGTCGTTGACTGGAAATAAATGGCTCAGAATGGGGCCCTTAACTGACAACTTTCCGCCACTCCTGATCATGATCGGTGGAGGGGACATATTTCCAGCAAACACACCCAAGTGGGGCCCAAGTGGGATTTTGGTGGGCAAGGTGAACTAAGCTGGGCAGTGGGCTATAGCTGGGCAAAAAGGAGGGCTGAAGGTGGGACCCACTTGGGATGCACAAGATTAAACTTTTAATCGTAATAAGTTTGTTAATTAATTAACTTCACCAAAATGGTCTGCCTTCTTGTAAAACAATTTTAGGGAAAAACAGTAATTTGATTGATGGGCTGGGCTAGTGTTCTGAAAACCATAAATTTGAGTGGAAAATGACACCTAAATTAAATCTTTTTCTCCCCGCAAAAATCTTCAAACCGGGTTTTCACCTCCCGTAGTCATGAATTCGAATGTCGGGTGACCATTGTGTGTGAATCAACACCATTATTTAAACTGATGATTAATTTAGTATACATACATGTAATTTTAAAGAAGAGACAGCAACTTCAAAAACACATGGAATACCGTGAACAAACATGCATAAATACTTGGTTACCTTGGCAGAGTAATATCGTGAAAATACATTGTGTTACATACGGTTCGTAATTTAGTAGCATCGTAAAAAGTGAGGTAAAACCGAGGTCGATTGACACTGGTGGATCTTAGCGCCGATATCATAATCGACTGATCAGCCGCGGAAATGGGTGCATACAATTGTTAGAGCAATCGATTATCTATGTTTTTGCGAAGTTTCATCAACATCCATCAACTATTTTCGCCGACATCTTAAATTATGATTTACCATGCATTTTCTCAATTGCTTATGCACCCCAGTTAGAAAGGCTACGCGTGTAAGGTTTTTAGTAGATTGCAAAACAATAAGAGGCTTGTAACGAAAATAAATTTACGGAATATTGGAACAGTGGGTGATTAATAATTTACAGTGAATAATTACCATACTATCATATTTTATATTTGTTTTCTAAATAAGTTTTCCCAAGTGCCAGGCTAGCTCCGGCAACAAAATGTTCACGGTGTCAAATGACACCCTGGAAATCTTTGAAGGTATACTAAAGAAGACGAAATTTTCCAGACTTTTGTCCTAACCTTTCAAGAGAAAAAGTCCACGTTTTCCGTACTCTTTTCCGAAAAATAAGCAAAAAATTGGCATGGAACCCCCTTTTCGACCCGGGACCCCCCTGTGCAAATTCCTGTTTGCGCGCCTGTGCACCATTGCGCTAGCCTTTGCCACACCAACTTGAAATAGGTTCCTACGTCCCTGCCTACCAGTGTTCTACAAAACTTTAAAATAGAACAATAAGCGTCTACAGACTGTCGGCCTGAGAGTTCAAAAATGAGAGGAGCTCCATTCGGCAAACAGACAGGCAGACAACTCAACCGGCCGCCGCTCGGGGGGGGGGGGGGGGGCATTGCACGCCACGTCGCCACATCGACCACTGACGGAGGGGAGGGGTCTGGGGCGCCTGGGGGCTTTCGATGGGAGGGGACGAGGTGGCAGTGTGGCGGGCGCCCACCCCCCGCACGGACGGCGGTGACGATGTGGTGTGCCATGCGGTGCCTGTCCGCTCTGCTGCTGCTGCTGCTCTCAGCCACCAGGTTGGTAACCTGCCGTCCCAGTTTGTCAGCAGGCAGTGTTCGCTGTAGCAGCGAGAATGATAACATTCCACAATAAGCGTAGTGCGCTAAGGATTGCCTTGTACGATATCATTATGGAAATTAGAAGGCTACCTCAAGATAGCCTCGGATACGTCACAAAACAGGTTTTTAGCCACTAAAATCGGTTACTGCTTATAATTTGACTTTCAAATTCAATATTCATGCAACATGCATACAATATTAGATTCATGGCACTCAATGTTCAAGGCAGGAAATTGGAATATAATACTTAAGACGGCCACACCTCTTTAGTTTGCATTGGTCAAGATGGTTCACCTGTATGCGTGTAAACAACAGTAGGCTGGCATATGTGTACAACAGTACGCACGCACAAAACCTCTCGCAACAGTACGCACGCACTTAACAGTACGCACGCACTTAACAGTACGCACGCACTTAACAGTACGCACGCACTTAACAGTACGCACGCACGGCAGGGTCTCCTCTAACATGTTAACGGGGGGCCCCGGCACAGCCCAGTGAAGCCGCCGCCTCCCCAGTCGAGCTGACATCGGGTCACTGGGGGGGGGGGGGGGGGGGGGGCGGGGGCAGATAATTGTCATCGCGTCTGTATAAAAACGACATACTCGAATCGGCGAAAGAAAAAAACTTCAATTGACGCAGATCTAAAGGAAAAGAACGGTTAACTAAGTGAATAAGACTCGATGGTAATTTGTTCAGAAATACCACTTCAGTCTTAGTGCGGAAAAGTACCTATTCTGACTGGTGTTCTGACAATATAAGCAATTTCACGATCTCATCCCATCTCCTGACAGTTACGCGGCATGTTTGGTAGGGGGCGCTGGGTAGTGATTTGTGATGCTGGACTGATAGCTGGCATTTTTCGACATTCGGTTCGACCATTGGCGGCGGATTGTAGTTTATAATTTCGATAGAGCTTGTCTCGGGCTATCTAACAGCGTGTTTCACTTGACGCTTCGTTGCGTTTTTTTTTCTCTCGAGATCTGGGGGGATGGGCCCCCCCCCCCCTGGCAGTTCGTGGTTGGTGCGAACCCCCGGCAGTGCTCGGGACACGGGTGGCATCCCGCGCCCATCTTCTGTTATCCATATCTCTCTATATGACCTAGGATCAGATAAAATTATTGCAATACATCATGTTACAAATCATACATAATTGTTGGTATTCTTGGTTTTCAATACATCAATTACACTTGTCAACAGCCAAAATGGTTGATTTATAGGTGTGCGTTTCTTCCAAATTCAGTACCTACCGTTGATTTCAAATGATATATTTACTATATATTATATATCATATAATCACATATAATCATACATCATATCATCATATATAATATATTTATACAAACTTAAATAATATATTTATTTTGCCGTAACGGACCCAATTTGCGTCCCGCACTGTGACAGCTTGAGCCAGTGGTCTATACATTGGTGTATGGGTGCTTGCAAACCTGATGTGATGCAGTTGGTCATACGCGTTAAGCACCTCATATTACCTTATAAACAGGTAATGTCAGGTCGGAACCATGAGCTGACTTTCGGAGGTGGTCATTTGAGCCAAAATGACCGGTTCTGACCACTTTGGCCTGACCTCGAGGGTCTAAAATAATGGTTTCACAATAAAGGTTTAAGGAGTCAATACAGGTTCAACCAAACAAGTAAGTTGATCACTAGACAAACGTGAGCGCCCATTTCCTTACTTTGCATGGTTCCCGTGAAATTTATATTACTATTCGACAAGGCTCTGTCTGTCTGTCTGTCTGTCTGTCTGTCTGTCTGTCTGTCTGTCTGTCTGGCTGTCTGGCTGTCTGGCTGTCTGACTGTCTGGCTGTCTGGCTGTCTGGCTGTCTGGCTGTCTGGCTGTCTGGCTGTCTGGCTGTCTGGCTGTCTGGCTGTCTGGCTGTCTGGCTGTCTGGCTGTCTGGCTGTCTGGCTGTCTGGCTGTCTGGCTGTCTGGCTGTCTGGCTGTCTGGCTGTCTGGCTGTCTGGCTGTCTGGCTGTCTGGCTGTCTGGCTGTCTGGCTGTCTGGCTGTCTGGCTGTCTGGCTGTCTGGCTGTCTGGCTGTCTGGCTGTCTGGCTGTCTGGCTGTCTGGCTGTCTGGCTGTCTGGCTGTCTGGCTGTCTGGCTGTCTGGCTGTCTGGCTGTCTGGCTGTCTGGCTGTCTGGCTGTCTGGCTGTCTGGCTGTCTGGCTGTCTGGCTGTCTGGCTGTCTGGCTGTATGTCTGTATGTCTGTATGTCTGTATGTCTGTATGTCTGTATGTCTGTATGTCTGTATGTCTGTCTGTCTGTCTGTCTGTCTGTCTGTCTGTCTGTCTGTCTGTCTGTCTGTATGTCTGTCTGTCTGTCTGTCTGTCTGTCTGTCTGTCTGTCTTTGTCTGTCTTTGTCTGTCTGTCTGTCTGTCTGTCTGTCTGTCTGTCTGTCTGTCTGTCTGTCTGTCTGTCTGTCTGTCTGTCTGTCTGGCTGTCTGGCTGTCTGGCTGTCTGGCTGTCTGGCTGTCTGGCTGTCTGGCTGTCTGGCTGTCTGGCTGTCTGGCTGTCTGGCTGTCTGGCTGTCTGTCTGTCTGTCTGTCTGTCTGTCTGTCTGTCTGTCTGTCTGTCTGTCTGTGTCTGTCTGTGTCTGTCTGTGTCTGTCTGTGTCTGTCTGTGTCTGTCTGTGTCTGTCTGTGTCTGTCTGTCTGTATGTCTGTATGTCTGTATGTCTGTATGTCTGTATGTCTGTATGTCTGTATGTCTGTATGTCTGTATGTCTGTATGTCTGTATGTCTGTATGTCTGTATGTCTGTATGTCTGTATGTCTGTATGTCTGTATGTCTGTATGTCTGTATGTCTGTATGTCTGTATGTCTGTATGTCTGTATGTCTGTATGTCTGTATGTCTGTATGTCTGTATGTCTGTATGTCTGTATGTCTGTATGTCTGTATGTCTGTATGTCTGTATGTCTGTATGTCTGTATGTCTGTATGTCTGTATGTCTGTATGTCTGTATGTCTGTATGTCTGTATGTCTGTATGTCTGTATGTCTGTATGTCTGTATGTCTGTATGTCTGTATGTCTGTATGTCTGTATGTCTGTATGTCTGTATGTCTGTATGTCTGTCTGTCTGTCTGTCTGTCTGTCTGTCTGTCTGTCTGTCTGTCTGTCTGTCTGTCTGTCTGTCTGTCTGTCTGTCTGTCTGTCTGTCTGTCTGTCTGTCTGTCTGTCTGTCTGTCTGTCTGTCTGTCTGTCTGTCTGTCTGTCTGTCTGTCTGTCTGTCTGTCTGTCTGTCTGTCTGTCTGTCTGTCTGTCTGTCTGTCTGTCTGTCTGTCTGTCTGTCTGTCTGTCTGTCTGTCTGTCTGTCTGTCTGTCTGTCGTATTCGGCGTATTCGACGCCTCAAAATACCCCATTTCATTCAGATTCGACTACCCAACCCTGCTACAAAAGATCGCCACTCACCAACGAAACGCAAACGCGTTGCACTCGCTTCCATAAGAACGGAAACAGGTAATGCCAGGTAAACGTGTACTTTCCGTCACGAATGTTTGCATCGATCCGTTTACGACTCTACTATGACCATTGTTTCAAGAATCGGCATGCTACGTACTGCCAGTATACATCGTTGGCGCCCCTTCGTGACGTTCCACTAGCAATGCAGCCGCGTGGTGGGCACATTTTACCGCTAGGCCTGCACGTGTATGAAACTATAACACGTGACACGTGCGTGGACACCACGTGAACGTGCACGATCGACATAATACTTTTCACCGTCAGACGGTGTCGGACGGGCATATTTGCACGCAACAACCCTCCATGATTGTTAGCATTGGCACTCGTTTAAATATCGGCTCACATACCCCGTAGTTCCATTGTATATATCTGGTTCCTGTATTCAGCTCCAGTACCCCGGTCCCGTATCCCGTGACCCGGACCCATGTCCCGGTCCCGTGACTCAGTCCCGTAACCCGGACACGTGTCCCGGATCCGTGACCCGGTCCCGTGTCCAGGTCCCGTGTCCCGGACCCGTGACCCGGTACCGTGTCCCGGACGCGTGTACCGGTCCCGTGACCCGTGAACCGGTCCCGTGTCCCGGTTCCGTGACCCGTGAACCGGTCCCGTGTCCCGGACCCGTGTCCCGGACCCGTGTCCCGGACCCGTGTCCCGGACCCGTGTCCCGGACCCGTGTCCCGGACCCGTGTCCCGGACCCGTGTCCCGGACCCGTGTCCCGGACCCGTGTCCCGGACCCGTGTCCCGGACCCGTGTCCCGGTCCCGTGTCCAGGTTCCGTGGCACGTGTCCCGGGTTCCGTGTCCCGTGACCCAGACCCGTGTCCCGGACCCGTGTCACGGACCCGTGTCACGGACCCTTTTCGCACCCGGTACGGCCGGTCTTACTGCCGGAAAAGTCAAATTCCAATGCCGTGGGCGAAACGATGCATGTATGTACCTATCTGAAACATTATTTTAAGGAATTTCTTGGCAGTAAAATCTCAAATACCAACTCATTCTAGCAGATGCTGGAAATTTTAGACGTCCCTCATTGTACTGCACGTGCAGTCGCGAAACATTACCTTGACGTCACGGCTATATGTACCTCACCTTGTATTTACAAGTGTAAATAAATGGCGACTGCCAGCAGCATCGTTTCCTGCCTTTGTGCGCATATATGCTACTATAAATATGTCTTGGTAACAATTACAGAGGCTGAACAGATTAGCCGTACCCACGGCAGAAACCATGCTGAGCTTTGCGCATTGTAAGTGAAACAGAAAGCTAATGCTCAGGCGATTTCAATGACAAATGCAATACATTCGTCTTCGTGGCATTCACCCGAACAAGGTAGCGTTCAAATACAGGTTGAAACTTAGGAATATGCGATCTGACTAAAGTTTTGCACATCTCCTTTGTATATTGCCATTAGCTTCCAGGCAGGTAGCAGGCAAGCCAACGCTAATTGCGCTGCTTTGGAGATCAAATCAGATTTGTCCTTTTGCTCCATCTAAGCCCCCCCCCCCCCCGGAAGACAACCCACACGTGCACATCTTCATGTACGTGCTGTTTCTTATTTGGGTGTATGGAGTCTCCAGCACTCAAAGGGTGCAAAGCACACATCAACACCTCAAATTTTGGACAGGCGGACACAACAGCCTGGAACAAAGGCGGATATATATATATATATATATATATATATATATATATATATATATATATATATATATATATATATATATATATATATATATATATATATATATATATATATATATATATATATGCGTGTGCGCGTGTGCGCGTGTGCGCGTGTGCGCGTGTGCGCGTGTGCGCGTGTGATGTGCGTGTGCGTGGGTGTGGGTGTGGGTGTGGGTGTGGGTGTGGGTGTGGGTGTGGGTGTGGGTGTGGGTGTGGGTGTGGGTGTGGGTGTGGGTGTGGGTGTGGGTGTGGGTGTGGGTGTGGGTGTGGGTGTGGGTGTGGGTGTGGGTGTGGGTGTGGGTGTGGGTGTGGGTGTGGGTGTGGGTGTGGGTGTGGGTGTGGGTGTGGGTGTGGGTGTGGGTGTGGGTGTGGGTGTGGGTGTGGGTGTGGGTGTGGGTGTGGGTGTGGGTGTGGGTGTGGGTGTGGGTGTGGGTGTGGGTGTGGGTGTGGGTGTGGGTGTGGGTGTGGGTGTGGGTGTGGGTGTGGGTGTGGGTGTGGGTGTGGGTGTGGGTGTGGGTGTGGGTGTGGGTGTGGGTGTGGGTGTGGGTGTGGGTGTGGGTGTGGGTGTGGGTGTGGGTGTGGGTGTGGGTGTGGGTGTGGGTGTGGGTGTGGGTGTGGGTGTGGGTGTGGGTGTGGGTGTGGGTGTGGGTGTGGGTGTGGGTGTGGGTGTGGGTGTGGGTGTGGGTGTGGGTGTGGGTGTGGGTGTGGGTGTGGGTGTGGGTGTGGGTGTGGGTGTGGGTGTGGGTGTGGGTGTGGGTGTGGGTGTGGGTGTGGGTGTGGGTGTGGGTGTGGGTGTGGGTGTGGGTGTGGGTGTGGGTGTGGGTGTGGGTGTGGGTGTGGGTGTGGGTGTGGGTGTGGGTGTGGGTGTGGGTGTGGGTGTGGGTGTGGGTGTGGGTGTGGGTGTGGGTGTGGGTGTGGGTGTGGGTGTGGGTGTGGGTGTGGGTGTGGGTGTGGGTGTGGGTGTGGGTGTGGGTGTGGGTGTGGGTGTGGGTGTGGGTGTGGGTGTGGGTGTGGGTGTGGGTGTGGGTGTGGGTGTGGGTGTGGGTGTGGGTGTGGGTGTGGGTGTGGGTGTGGGTGTGGGTGTGGGTGTGGGTGTGGGTGTGGGTGTGGGTGTGGGTGTGGGTGTGGGTGTGGGTGTGGGTGTGGGTGTGGGTGTGGGTGTGGGTGTGGGTGTGGGTGTGGGTGTGGGTGTGGGTGTGGGTGTGGGTGTGGGTGTGGGTGTGGGTGTGGGTGTGGGTGTGGGTGTGGGTGTGGGTGTGGGTGTGGGTGTGGGTGTGGGTGTGGGTGTGGGTGTGTGTGTGTGTGTGTGTGTGTGTGTGTGTGTGTGTGTGTGTGTGTGTGTGTGTGTGTGTGTGTGTGTGTGTGTGTGTGTGTGTGTGTGTGTGTGTGTGTGTGTGTGTGTGTGTGTGTGTGTGTGTGTGTGTGTGTGTGTGTGTGTGTGTGTGTGTGTGTGTGTGTGTGTGTGTGTGTGTGTGTGTGTGTGTGTGTGTGTGTGTGTGTGTGTGTGTGTGTGTGTGTGTGTGTGTGTGTGTGTGTGTGTGTGTGTGTGTGTGTGTGTGTGTGTGTGTGTGTGTGTGTGTGTGTGTGTGTGTGTGTGTGTGTGTGTGTGTGTGTGTGTGTGTGTGTGTGTGTGTGTGTGTGTGTGTGTGTGTGTGTGTGTGTGTGTGTGTGTGTGTGTGTGTGTGTGTGTGTGTGTGTGTGTGTGTGTGTGTGTGTGTGTGTGTGTGTGTGTGTGTGTGTGTGTGTGTGTGTGTGTGTGTGTGTGTGTGTGTGTGTGTGTGTGTGTGTGTGTGTGTGTGTGTGTGTGTGTGTGTGTGTGTGTGTGTGTGTGTGTGTGTGTGTGTGTGTGTGTGTGTGTGTGTGTGTGTGTGTGTGTGTGTGTGTGTGTGTGTGTGTGTGTGTGTGTGTGTGTGTGTGTGTGTGTGTGTGTGTGTGTGTGTGTGTGTGTGTGTGTGTGTGTGTGTGTGTGTGTGTGTGTGTGTGTGTGTGTGTGTGTGTGTGTGTGTGTGTGTGTGTGTGTGTGTGTGTGTGTGTGTGTGTGTGTGTGTGTGTGTGTGTGTGTGTGTGTGTGTGTGTGTGTGTGT
The DNA here is from genome assembly GCA_036785665.1 of Chirona hameri. Taxonomy (NCBI): domain Eukaryota; kingdom Metazoa; phylum Arthropoda; class Thecostraca; order Balanomorpha; family Balanidae; genus Chirona; species Chirona hameri. The sequence continues at coordinate 5,452 of JAXIVJ010012857.1, read as the reverse complement.
GTGTGTGTGTGTGTGTGGTGTGTGTGTGTGTGTGTGTGTGTGTGTGTGTGTGTGTGTGTGTGTGTGTGTGTGTGTGTGGTGTGTGTGTGTGTGTGTGTGTGTGTGTGTGTGTGTGTGTGTGTGTGTGTGTGTGTGTGTGTGTGTGTGTGTGTGTGTGTGTGTGTGTGTGTGTGTGTGTGTGTGTGTGTGTGTGTGTGTGTGTGTGTGTGTGTGTGTGTGTGTGTGTGTGTGTGTGTGTGTGTGTGTGTGGTGTGTGTGTGTGTGTGTGTGTGTGTGTGTGTGTGTGTGTGTGTGTGTGTGTGTGTGTGTGGTGACCTCTATGGTGGCTATATAGTGAGCCTCCTGGGGTGTTCTGTGTTCTATACAAACATTCTCGGACGGCATGCTCACCATCATCGCACATAGACAAGTCCATTTCAGGGTGCCTGTCTCACGTCTGTGTGTCCCATTTCAGCGTGCTGCCGGCGGCAGCAGTGGCCGCAGCCGAGGCCAACTCCACCAGCTGTAAGCGACCGCCGCCTGACCAGCTGATCCCCGCCGACTACGACCGGCGGGAGGCGCCGTTCCGCGAGGACCACCCGCTCTCGGTCTACCTGTCCGTCTGGGTGGCGGCCGTCACCTCCGTCAACGAGCTCCAATCCGAGTTCTCGGTGGCGCTGTTCCTGCGCATCAAGTGGCGCGACCCGCGCATCACGTTCCCCGCCTGTTTGGATCAGCCATTTCTGCTGATCGAGACCAGTGAGATTGACAGAATCTGGCTGCCCGATGTCTACTTCGTGGACGGCAAGCGCGCCACGCGCCACTCGGTCGTGCGCCGCAACGCCGCGCTGCGCCTGAACCGCGACAACTCGACACTCTATCTGTCGGAGCGCATCTCGCTGACGCTTCGCTGCAACTTCAACTTCGAGCTGTTTCCGCTGGACACGCAGGTCTGCGAGATGGTCATGGAGCCGTACGCCTACGACAAGCGCTTCATGGACCTGCGCTTCGAGCATCCCGGCATCTACTTCAACAACTTCAACTTCCGCATCGCACAGTTCCAGCTGCTGCGCGTACTGCCGGGCAACTGCAGCTACACGTACCTCTACCAGGGCATGCGGCTGCCGCAGAGCTGCCTGCGCGCTGCATTCTTCTTCGAGCGCGCCTTCAGCTACTACCTGATGCAGATGTACGTGCCGTCCATGCTGATCGTGTGCATCAGTTTCCTGGGGTTCTGGGTGCCGGTGAAACTGGTGCCCGGTAGGATCGCTCTCTCCATAACCACACTGCTGACGCTGGCAACGCAGTCGCAGGCGATGCAGCAACAGCTGCCGCCCGTCTCCTACATGAAGGCCAGTGACGTCTGGATGTTCGTCTGCGTCCTGACCGTGTTCACCACGCTGCTCGAGTTCACACTGTCGTACCGGCACTACGAGCGGAGGAGCGGCGGGCAGCTCACCACGGTCGTCACCCCCCTCGCGGAGACGCGCACAAAGGAGCGCTCGCTCGGCGGCGCGACGCTCCGACGACGGGTCGCCCTCGCCGCCCGTTCGCCGGATTTCGTCGACAACTTGTCCAAGGTGATGTTCCCGGCCTTGTTCGTGTTGTTCAACGTTGTCTACTGGTTATACTACATGAACAGGCAAAAGCAGAAGCACTTCGAAGAGCTGAAGTATATTGCCTGAGAAGCACCCCCACACAGACGAGATAGAACCGATACAGGATACAGCTGAAGCCGTCTTGACTGAGCCGATCGTCCGCAAAGTGACAACTGCATATCGTTACCAAGCAATGCCTTTTGATTGACGACGGGTTGTGGTGTGATTGTCGAAACTTTTGCCGAATAAATACTCTTTAATCTGTTGATGCATGTTTGTTGAAAAAGGTATCAAGTAAGGGAAAACCAGGGTTAGGTGTATGCACGTGTTCGTGAGTAGTTAATGTTATGTTGTGGCCTAACCCTCCGTAACGTATTGCCTGGAGTCGCCCCTGTCTCTGCGACCGCCAGCTCCGTCCCTGAGCGCGCCTCTGCCGGCGCATACCCAGAGGGCATTGTCTGGGCCGAGGGACGCATGGCGGGGTCACGGGCGCCTCAGTGTCAGTTACGTCCCTATGTCCGACACGGCAATACATCAGACACGAGTGTTTACTGTTTCCGCAACTTAGACGAAAACGAACCGAAACGCAACAGTTAATGAACAGTTTATTAATGTGTTTATGTTGTTTAATAATGTAATTATCAAGTTAACCTGTTTGTCAAAAACGCAAGTGATCATGAGCGATTCGGGAGCCTCCATGAAATGTTCCTGAGCACAATGCCACCTTTTCAAGTTATACAAAATACCAGGGGCGTCGCCAATGGGGGGAGGGGGGCTCTTAGGCTCCGTCTCCGGCCTCGCTCCGCCCCCCCCCCCCCCCCTCCCCAGATTAACGGGATTGTAACATTAGCCCATATGGGAGGGGGGGAAACACCTGGCTGGCCATCAAAACACCTAACTGCCCCCACTCAAGTCTGTGGCGACGCCCCTGCAAAATACCTTCCCATTTCGCAACACAAAACGACTAGTATTACGGTAGCTTTAGTGAGAGCCATACTATGATGATTTGGGCTTTAGGGCGCCTCAGCAACTCAGGCTATGTGGCGCCCATAGAGCCATACTAGACACTAGTAGCATGGATGGAAACACTTCGTTAGATTTTCCCACAAGTAGGTAGGTAGTTTGATAAAACAAAATTATTGATATTGCCATACAATTATTGATTCTGCACACTGGGGCATTCCACGACATTTCGAGAGAAAAAATCCTCAAATTTTAACCCCATCTCTCACTTTTTGTTCAAAATTGGTCTATAGGGATATGTTGGGTTCTGAATTCAGCTGTGGCAATATTAGCTCGATATGACCTCAAGTTTTCGAGTTATAGCCTCGGGCATTTTGGCAAGGTCACGCTGCAGAGGTATGTGTGGAGGCATAAATAACGCATTTGACTTAACTAAATATAAAAAATAATTATATGGCAAGATTAGATTATGTTTCTGGGCTTTTTGCGTGACCTTGAATGACCTTGAAACCGTGACCTCGTGACATTGTTTTCGTTGACCTCGTGTGACCCCAGGTACACCTCCGATTTCAATTTTTCACATTGCAAAATACTTGTCAATATATTGCCTAACAACGCACGAAAATAAAAAAAAGGTGCGTTTTTCCTCCAATTTCCATATTTTCCGCCAATATGCGTGCGTGTTTTCGAATTACCCCCAAGGGGGAGGGGAACGGGCGGATATCTCAGCTACCATTGCAGCTAGAGACCCGATTTTTGGTACACACATTGTCAGGGTGACTGGTAACACCACGCAGCTATCCGGTGTGGTCCAAAACGGATCGAAAGGTGTCTTCCCACCCAAATCGGTCCCATAGGTTCGGAGCATGACGTCGGCAACGATTTTTGTCTGTTTTGGTCCAATTTGGTACACTTCGATTGAACCAAAGTGGATAAAACTCAAAACAACAGCGTTTAGACCAAGCCGATCGAATGGTTAAGACTCCGTTCAAATCGGTCCCATAGGTTCGGAGCATGACGTCGTCTGCAACGATTTTTGGCAGTTTTGGTCCAATTTGGTCCACTTAGATTAGACTAAAGTGGATAAAACTCAAAATTGCACCGTTTTGGACCACGACGGATCGAATGGTGAAGACCCCACTCAAATCGGTCCTGTAGGTTCGGAGCATGACGTCGTCGGCAACGATTTTTGGCGGTTTTTGGCACCAAAATGGAATTTTGGTTCACTTAGATTATAGACCAAAGTGGATAAAACTCAATATGGCACTGTTCTAAAACACGTCGGATCGAATGGTGAAGACTCCGCCCAAATCGGTCCCATAGGTTCGGAGTATGACGTCGTCTGCAACTATTTTTGACAGTTTTGGTCCAATTTGGTCCACTTAGATGAGACTAAAATAAATAAAACTCAAAACCGCACCGTCTAAGACCACGCCGAATCTAATAGTGAAGACCCCGCCCAAATCGGTCCCATAGTTTTGGAGTATGACGTCGGCAACGATTTTTTTTTTTGTCCAATTTGGTCCGCTTAGATTAGACCAAAGTGGATAAAACTCAAGATGGCACTGTCTTTTACCACGCCGGATCGAATGGCGAAGACCCCACCCAAATCGGTCCCATAGGTTCGCAGATATTCGCCAATTACCCCTCCCTCTTGGGGGCAATTCGAAAACACGCACGCATATCGACGGAAAATTTGGAAATTTGAGGAAAAACGCACTTTTTTATTTTTTGCGTTGTTAGGCAATATATTGACGAGTATTGCAAAGTAAAAAATGAAATCAGAGGTGTACCCGGGGTCATACGAGGTCAACGAAAAAAGGTCACGAGGGGACGGTTTCAAAGTCATTCAAGGTCACGAGAGAAAAAAATAGCATCTCTGTTTCATTGCGAATTAAGCATTATATTTTTTTATTTTATATTTAGTTAAGTCAAATGCCTCCAAGCATACCTCCGCAGGCGTGACCTTGCCAAAATGCCCGAGGCTATAACTCGAAAACCTGAGCTCAGATCGAGCTATTATTGCCACAGCTGAATTCAGGACCCGAGATAACCCTATAGACCAATTTTGAACAAAAAGTGAGAGGTGAGGGTTATTTCGACTTGTCGAAATGTCGTGGAATGCCCCACCTGTTAAAAAAAACACCTTTCGTGATGCAAATTACATTACTGAGTTTATTTTCGTCAATATATGTGTCTAAACAAAGCTCTATGGCAGCTACTTATCTGACCGCTCACCACCAATTTAACATCTAGGACACTGGCGGATCGGGGGTGGGGGTGGGGGGGTGGGTGGGTGGGGCAACCAGGCCATGCCCCTCCCCCCCGCCCCACACACACAAAACTACTAAGTACATATTAATTATTTGAGTCTGAACGTATCCTCAAAAAAACTTAATAAAATGCCGAATTTTCTAGAAAAGAAAACTAAAACAAACGAAAGACTGGATTTCCGAAACAAAACCGCCCATGCCGTAGTTTCGTGTTGCTAAGATACCTCCATTTGGGAGCAATTGGAAGCACAAGGCTCACATCGCTAAATGTGGCGCGGATGGTGCGAATAACAGTTGCTCTAAGTTGTGAGTACTAAATCGAAGCGTGAAGTTTGAAGTTCAAACTTTGGAATTATTGGGCACTGGCGATTAGGACATTGTCATGAAGAAGTAGTCGACTCCGAATCATTTTTTTTCCTTTCAGAAAAAATTGACATGGAAAGGTATGTTTTCTATCAAAGCCAAAAAGGTACGTAGCTCACCTGGTTCACTCGGGTGGTTGGGTTCCCTTACTCATACATGGTTAGTGGGCGGTTTGGGACACGGCCCCTTTGCCCCCCCCCCCCCTTGGATCCACCAGAGGACTGGTGAATCCAAGAGGGGCCAAAGGGGCCACGGTCCCCAACCACCTACTGGTGG